>CAEGAE010052705.1:0-22633 GCA_903067095.1 Girardinus metallicus | reverse complement strand
TTTGTCGGTGACCAAATACTTATTTTCCACCCTTATTTTCAAATAAATTCTTTAAAAATCAGACAATGTGATTTTCTTAATTTTTTTGTCTCATATTTGAGGTCGACCTATGATGTCAATTACAGGCCTCTCTCTTCTTTTAAGTGGGAGAACTTGGTGACTGACTAAATACTTTTTTCCCCACTGTACAACCATTGTGTTTATACTGGCCTAATGACATTCTATATGATAACCTTGGAACCAAAGTTTGATGGTATTTACATAGAAATATAGAACACAAACAAACCGAAAAAGTAGCAGTTGTTTCAAATGCCGCTAAAATAATGTGATGTATCATGACAGCTAAAGTAACATTAGCTATATCATATATGGCAGCATTAAGGGGATCAGCCTGTGGTTCACCAAGCTGCTTTGAGAGCAGCTTTCATCCAACAATGCAAATACACTATATCTACAGTCAGTTTGCTGGCACAATCAAAAAACGTACCAACTGTCATGATTCATGTTCTGTCCTGTCCATGCTGTGTTAACGCACTCATTCAGCTCACCGGTCATGCCTCATTGCTTACCTATTCCACCTGGGCCCCGCCCTACTTAAACACCTCTCAGCCTCTGCCTTCTTGCCAGATTATCACCACAAGCCAGTAGAGATCCAGCGTTTCCTTCCAAGCCTTTGGTGTTTCTACGACCCTTTTCTGTCCACTGATTTATCCCTCCTGCAAAGCCCTTCACGAATCCCCTCTGTTCTGGATTTCTGGACCCTGACCCAAGCTCTGCCTCACGACCACCGAGTATTGCCTGCCTCTCAAGTTCAGTTTGCTCTCTGTCCTCCTGTGTATGACCTGCCTGATTATCGTCAAAGTCCCTGGGTGTTGCCTTTTGGATCTCCTTGTGGAGATCTTCATTGCTTCCACAGAAGCCTGTTCATACTGGTTACCTGCACCTCCCCCTCCTCAGACCCTCAGTTCCTCTGCTCCACCGGTCAACTGCTCAGTTAAGATGAACATTTCAAAGACACCCCTCCTTTAACCATGCATCACCAGCCTTATCCGCTCTCTTCTCAGTGCTGTGCTTGATGACTTCATCCTGAGCAGCAACCAGAATCTGAAAATATGAAAAATGTGTTCCACTTGCCTTTGTTACAAGGCAAATACGATACATTCAGAGCTCAATGTATCTGGTACTGCTTTCAGTCTGAAAGGTAATGTAGGATATACATGACCTTTTATCTGCAGCTTTCAGAACCAACTCACAGAGAACTGCTCAATCCATGCAAAATTGGAAAGAGTCTAACACAACTTCAAACCAAACATCTAAACTGGTACTCCAGGAAGGAGAGCCTTAAAGACGAGCAGCCCAGTCTCTGGATGTGAAAAGCCCATAGAGACAAACCCCAAGACCTTAATTTGTGGTTCTACAAAGTAAATCCTGGAAGATGAATACAAATGTCATATTTATACCCCATCTTTTATATAAAAATGCACAGAGTTATGGATCCTTTCCCTGCTTTGTGTTTATGAGCAAAACAGACAACAAAGTAGATCGAAACCTGTGGCTTAACCATGGCAAAATGTGGAATTCAAGGGCTATTAAAACTTTCACAAGGCACTGTAAAGTGATGATGCACTGAACTTATTAGGTTGGTGCATCAGGGCTTCCACGTTTTAGTTTTTCTTGTGATTGTTGAACAACATTAAGTTAATTCAGTTGACATTTAATCCCAGCAGTTTCTGGTTAACCCCTTCTCTTTTTGAGAGGCTCATCTGCTTTTGATTCTACAGTTTAATCTTACACTCCCAACCAGATGGTCATTTCTTCAGTCTACAGTCTTTTTAATGATTAGAACATTCTATCATCTTATATGTCCTTCTCCTGAAATGATGCTCAGCATGTCATGAAAACATTGCAGAACAATTTCATCCAACTGCAACATAAAAATTTTGACTTGTTCTCTATGACTAGTCAGATTCCACTGTAGTTATATTGCTATTATAATTGCTATTGTATAACCTTTGTATTTACAGTAGTTTAGCATCCTCATTTTTATCAACCTGCTTAAATGTTCACAGATTATCTTGCATGCAAAATGTATTTTTGCTTTCCATTTAGATTGGAGTGTAAGAAAAAGATGCTGGTTCAGTTAGCCGTTGGCTATTCTCATATTGAATTATCGGGTGTTTTTTTTTTGTTAGCCAATCTGAACTTGCAAGTTTTAAATTTATTTAACGGGGGCTGATTCTGGACTGACATTTTTTTTAAAATAGAAATTATTATACAGTGTTTCATCTATTTAAAATGACAATGTTTTGATTATTTGAATAATAAAGTAAAAAAATTATTTTGTTGCGTCTTAAGTTTTTCCATTCAGTTTAAACTTTCAGTTAGGACCTGGTTTGTTTTCAGTATTTTAGTTCATTAGGAGCAACATGATCTTCAAAATGAGATAGAAGTGAACAAATTTTGTTGAAACTACTTTGGTTGGAATTAAAATTTTCCAAAAATTAGTAGTTAGTTTTCCAAACATCTGTGCATAGTCATCTCCGTAGGAGCACTGGGAGCGTAGTTTTGGCAGATTGCAATGGTTTTATTTATCAACAGTGCAGTACAAACAGGGTGGAATTGTTTTAAATTCGCTCCTACTTAGCTCATTCTAAATAAGGAGTAATTATTGTCTGAAATTAGGTCTGACATAAATCTGTTACTCTAGTGACATGATAAAACAGACTGAAGAAGACATTTGCTAAGGTTTTTTTTTTTTTTTTTTTAAAAACCCACCCCAGATATATCAAACCACAAAGTCCCCAAACCTCAAAGGTATCTTGAATTACAGAAAATGTTTCTTTTTCCTTGAATAAATACAACGAAGTTATGACAACCATCTGAAAGTGAATGTAAAGTAAGAGAAAATATTTAGTTAAGGGGAGAATCAAAATTTTGAGAACATTTCCACAGGGCGGCTTTTTTATTTTTTATTTTGTTGCAACAAAGAAGGTACAGTTAGTTGGGAGATATCAGGTGCGGGTCAGTTTTTCTAAAAATAAAAACATAATTAATCTTATGTTTTTATTAAATAGGTGTAAAATTTTTACTAATCCAAGTAGATTTATGAAGTCAAATGATCCCTTCAATACTTTAATTTTCTGCAAGGTTTCTTTCGAATTCTTCATCGGTTTTGGAAAGACTCCATTTTATTAAAGGGCTTCCAAAATTGTGACCATATATTAGTTTCTATTCATATTATTTAGACTTCATGCTGTGGCAGCAATAAATCTGAGTGCTTCTCCCTTCACGCTATCCAACCCACCACTGTGTAAAAAGAAAGTATTTGCCTCAAGCATAAATACATACCTTCTGGCCTTCCTTCTGGCAAGCGAGCTGACGAGCAGCAATAATCTCGACAAACCTGATGCAAAAATACATAATGGGGGAGGCTGCAGGAAGCAAAACATGCTCCAATCACTGCTAAAGTCACTGTATGTTTAAGTAGAACAAAAATCTGCTTGTTTTTTTTTTGACTAAATCTGAACCACTTTTCTACCTCCAAACAATGTTCTTGCATCTTGAAAAATCTTTTAGAGATGATTTCTATATTTAATGTGAAACAAACGTTTCTTGCTAACTTTACGCTTTGAGATTATGTACACTTACCATTTTAAACCTTTGGAAGTCAGATATGAACTAACATGAAATAATGACGTGCGTTGAAAAATTGTACTTAAGCTCAGAAGTGCATTAACATATTTTTACTGAAGTAAAAATAATCTTTCATGAAAAGACAAGTAAAAGTGAAAAAGTAATTTGTAAAAATACTATTTCAGTAACTGGCGTGACAGATGGAGAAACATAATTTTATGTGCAAATTCTGGGATTTTAAAAACGTTTTACTTTTTAAACTCCAAAATAAAAAAATCATACAAATAAATCGTAACTACAAAACAGCAAACAAATTCATCCAATTCATTTGTTCTTGTTATAAAACTATGAAAATAATATTACGGCACTTCACTTTTTCCACATTTTGTTTCAGCCTCATTCCAAATTGTATTAATCTCTTTCCTGAAAAGTCTACATTCTAAACCCATACAACACTGTAACATTATGATAGAACAGTTAAGTACGTCTAGTGACAAACCTGTTTACTTCCGTTTTGATATCCAAATAATACAGAAGGCTCAGATGATAGGACATTAGACAATAAATTGTGTAGTAAAACTACAGCAAAAAGAACGAGTTACCCACGCTGTGGTTAAAGTACTGTGCAAATGGAGTTTTCTTTTGATCATTTAATGTCTTCCTCTGTATCAGAGCTGCTGGTTTAGGTCAAGTGAAAACAGTTTTCCCTTCTGCTAAATTCTCCGCTGCCAGACATGCGTTCCAAGCTAGATACAGCTTGGAACATGACCTTGCGTCGTACTATTCATATTCGAAGTTTGTATGGCTTTATTTTACACTGTAAACCCCAAAACAGTTAAACGGCACCAGTGTTTCTGCTGTATGCTTTTCCTCAGCTAGAAGGGTGACCGTCACATGAAGCAAACCTCCAGACAGGCGAAACCTACCTGTCGGATACATTCCAGGCTGCAGTTCTGAGGGGCGACGGCTGAAACCGGGACTTCCGTCTGAGCCCACAAAGACTGGGAAGCAACCAACAGCAGGTACAAAATTAGCGCCGACCTCCACATGCTGCTACCACAGCCACGACATCGCTTACAGGCGGCAAAAACACTAAGGAGCTCTGTCAGAAGCCCGACTTTTAAGGGCAGTTGCTGTGAAAGCACAAGAAGCCAGGAGGAGGGAAAACGGCATGGAGGGGAGTGGTGTCCCGAGGCCACAGGTGGAGCAGTCACTGCGCTGGCAGCGCGTGCCTCTGCAGTCACGCTACCAGATGTGGTCCACCTGGACGTCCTGTGGAGCCGAAAACATGCGGGATGCTTAGCACAGAGAAAAAGAATGAAAGCTCTGAAGCTATTAATGAAAACTGTGATTCTATCAAGTGCAACAGCAACAGCTTCGTTTTTAAACTGCAAAAGTAAAACTGTGAAAGTAAAAAAAATTAGATTGGTCCAATATATCAGTTAGCTACCACTTGTATGTAACACATACAAGAAACTGACTTTGTATTGTCTCTTCAGCACAAGGGCAAGGACCAGTTCTTCAGGGCACTGGCCACCGGTTAGAACCGCCCCCGCTTGGATCCCAAAGACGAAAACACTGCTTTGTGCATCTTAGCATGCTGTTTAAGTATGCTCCTAAAGAGCATATTTCAGCAGGGGCATTAAAGCAGACTAACGTTAATCACGGGTCCATCTGGTTTAATATCGTTTTTATTTAGCACTGATGTTCCATCATGTTGGTTTTTATTTGTTAACCATTTACAGGATGTGGTTATTTACAGGTGGCAGAAAAAAAACGATTTACAAAACCTAAGGTTAAATACGTAACTATCAGTTACTGAACAGGGGTTGATGGAGAAAAGCAGTAAAATAATGAGTTTTTTTCCAACAGAAAATTTCCAGCAAGAGTCCGGAGGTAGATGTTGGTGATCACCGGATCTGCAAAAAAGAAAAATAAATACAATAAAAAGCATGTCACACATTAGCTGAGCAGTGAATTGTTTATTTAAAGCTCACAGAAAGGATGATAGGCATGGCTTCTTCTGTTTTTATACATTCCTGGTAGGTTTTGAGTCGTAAATTCAACAGATCTATCAAAACTTCAGGAGAGACATGTTTCTACTTGTCCCGATGAAAGTCTATCAATAAATGTAACAACATACAGAGCATGCGAGGTGATATTGCTGTCCTGGCTCACTGCCTGACCAAATAACCAGAGGTAAATAAATCACCATCTGGACTTGATGGAGCAAACCGGGTTTAATAAGCACAGCAGTGATTAATACAGAGAACATTCTACGTTTTGGTCTTCTGCACGTAGAGCTTCACAAAGAACTCAAGTTCCAGAAAAATCCATATTTTGTCACATTACAACCACAAATCCATGTGTCCTGTGATGCCTGAAACCAGTCATGCGGCCACATTTTCGAGGTCTTGGTCTGCTCTCAAACTTCAGACCAATCAAGTAAAAAAACAAAGAACAGTGAGTTCAGTTCTCCACCTCCACCTGTCGCCTTCAGCTAATAGTACGTCAGTTAACATTTATATTGATGACTGTGCTCTGTAGAGTTGTCTGGCTTTCCTGTTTAACTTGTTAGTAGAGTGTTAGATTTATTGGACAAGTGGCATTTAGTTGTAGTTGCTCTTACATCAAAGTTTAGCTTCACATAAATGTTGTGGCAGTGCACCTGACTAAATGAGTTAGGAAATTGGCAACTGCGACTCTAAAACAGAAGGTTTAGGAGTGCATTTCTGACCATTTTACCAGGAGAGCATTTGTGAGGTCAGGCACCAATGTTGGACACGAAGACCTAGCCCATGTGTGCCCATGTTCAGTCCTTGAGAGCAACCATCCTACAACTTTTAGATGTATCCCTTCTTCAACAAGCTGATTCAAATGAATGACGCTTTAATTCCAACAACCAAGGAATTCAACCATTTGATTCCAGTGTTTTGCCAAAGAGAGGCATCTGAAAGTTGCAGGATAGTAACTCCTGAGGTCTAGATTTGGGTACATGTGACCTAGTCCTTAAGGCTCCCACATTCTGAGGCCTTCTTCACTTCGCAGTGGTCCTTGTGTACTTGAGGCAAACTCAAACTAGGCTGGAAACGTCTGCGAAAAAGTCAATGTTCTGATAGCGGAACTGAAGGAATTTATCATAAGAAATGTAGGCAATCAATACGCTCATCTATGAAATCTCTGTCATTCGTAGATAGTCCACACGACTTACAGTGTACGCACTGTACGTCTGATTGTATGGGAGCCTTCAGTCTATGAACTAACATCATTTTCTATCAGAATGAGGTTGGAACTCTGGACAGGTCAGTCAAGTTCTTCAGCTTTGCTTTCACTGTTGTACATGACTGTACACCAGTACAGGGATCATTACCAAAATGATCCTACATAGTTGGGAGTATGAAATTGTTGAAGACGTCTTGGTATTCCCTGCAATTATGCAATTATCTTTATTAGAACTAAGGAGCCTGGCCCTAACTCCTGGAAAACAGTTCCATGCATTCTTTGCACCAAACTTTAACCTAGATACAATTCAAGGAGAACCATAGAAGTGCAGTTCTCCTGGCAACTGTCAAACCCAGATCAGTCCATTTGACTGTCAAACATGGAGTTTAATTCATCATTCCAGAAAACATGTCTCTGGACATGAAACATGGTCTTCAGGTGATGAACTGCTATCCACTGGAGAATGGATAGCAGTCTTTAGCTATCCACTCTGCATAAAGTCAGTGACCTCTGTATGCCATGTGTCTCAGATTTTGATGACACTTCTGTGTGATTTAGGGGGCGACCATTTTACAGCTCAGTTACTTTCATTTCCTATTGTGGTAAAACAAAGGAATTCTTTAAGCTTCTGTGTAACTCATTGTTTAAAAGATCTTTGTAGAATAACCTTGCATGCAACTGTGGTAGAATTTATGAACCTGTGACTGGTAAAGTAATTGCAACATCTGAATTCAATTATTTGGATCTTGTGGTGAATACAACTAAGTGGCAACAAAGACTAGACAGCAAATTTCAATCTATAGATGTGCAAAAATGGTAGAGACATTCTCAAAGAGCTTATATTATACTGAAATGTTGCATGAAGAAACATTTTATTATTGAGTATTCAGTTAGAGAAAATGGAGACTATAAGACTAAAATTGAGGTCTTTTTTTTCTTACCGTGTATTTGTCCCATTTCTTCTCAGGATCGTACGGCTCCCAGCGACTTGCAGGAAAGATGTGCTTGTTCTTCTCATACCAGCTCCTTAGCACCACTTTTCCTGCATGGGACTTTATACAGAAAGAAATACAACACCATTAACTATAATCTTCCACCTATAAAACCCTCTGGCATCGCTTTATTTTGGCCCAAGGTTTGTGGAATGGATCCACACTTATTTTGTTTACTCCCTGATGTTGACCCCGTCTGAATGCACAGTAGTTGAAATCAAAGACTGGTTAGACCAGGAAAAATTTTTCTAGTCTGTTATTCTTCAGTTTTGGGGAACTTGTAGCTTTCCCATCCTTTCCTAAGATGACTTCAACTACTGCAGCCCATCTGTGTCCAGGTTCAACATGTGTGTCCATGTATAGATCCTGGAAACAGCTTTACAGATGGGTATTCTGTAAAGCTTGTTATTGCCAAAACATGAGAAAATCCTCAGGGCTGGGAGTGACAACTGAACATTCTAGTAAATTAAACCCCCTTTCTGATGCTCACTTTACATTTCTGCATATCTTCTTCACCTCTTCAAGGTGCTTTAAAACACAGAGTTACTACCATGTGATTGACTGCTTTGGGATTTGTGTTAACAGGCAACTGAACAGTAGTACCTGACTCAGGGTCTTCCTCAGTGTATTATAAGCCACCAAGCTTTGGTTGCACCCCCATCAGGCTACACACTAATAACTTCAACGAATTAAGTGACAAGTCACAAATAAAGAATCAAAAAATTTTGTACACTTTAATTAGATGAAACAACTGCAGTGCAAAAAAGTTCATATTTAATTTTGTTTTTTTATGTTTGCCTTTTTTAAGACTTTGTAGTTGGTGTTTAGGTATTGTTAATAATGTCTTATAATGATATTTTCTTGTCAGCTTTAAAAAATGGATAACTCAAAGACACTGTACACCACCGGATGGCAGCCCTAGCACCTCCACCACTAGGTTTAGCAAGTTTCCTGGGAGAAACCCTGATGTATGCAGGTCAAAATACAGCTGATTTCGTGTAGTTATTTGAAGTGTGATGTTCTGGCACCATAGTTGTGGAATTCATACTGCTTAACTGGGGCCAGGATTTTTGACATGATGTCACTGTCTCAAGTTTCCCACTGTATTTAAGGACAAACATTCTTATGCTTCTTGTACTTTAGTTGATTCTTTTTCCATGGTAACAAAGGAACCACACTTTCATCCTTCACAGTGACCAAAGGTCCAGAACCTGGTGATCTGAACCTCAGGTTCCTCATGCTGTATTACTTACTTTGGTCAGCACAGTGTGTAAGCACTTACTTTCTATTACCTCACTTTTGAAGACAAAACCTAGAGTCCCTCTTACTATCCAACACCCTGACTTTGACAAACTGAACAGTAATACAGGGAAGTTACTGAATCAGTTGGTTGCATGTTTCTGTTTTTGCAGGGCAGATAGAGTAACAAATCCCTCTCAGATTACTTTTTGAAAATGTTTGATTACCCTAATCATCTTACTTATGAAAAGCATATTTTTCACACTAATGCTATGAATGAATATATCTGTATGCATTTCATTCTATTTTCTTAGATTACATTCCATTTGTTGGAACAAGTCTTCATCACGCCGTTTCATCGTGAAGTTTGGGAATTAATGTGTTGCTTCATTCTGAGCTGGATAGACACTGCGGCTAGATTAAAGACCAACATTTATCACAGAATGATAAGATGTGAAACTGTTAACAGCTGCAAAGAGAACAAGTTGTTTTCCAACGATCTCCCATGTGCTATCAAGAGCTGACTCCAAAGATGAGGCAACATCTTAAACATGTTGCTGCATGTATGAGAAACGTGCTGCACAGTGTTTGAACCCCCTGTCGGAGGAGAGGGCTAACTAACAAATCATCGATATGTGTACACGTAATGTACACATATACATTAAGAATAAAATGTACAGAATAAAAACAATGCAGAAAAATAAATGTGCAATACCAGCATGGTTTGTAAACACTTATTTACAGTTACTGGGAAGAGGCATCTCATATAATACTGTTTTGTGCACTTAGGATGCAACGGTCTGTCACTGAAGGAACTTTCATGTTCAAAAATACTGGGAAGAGCCAAATACAAAGGAATTCTAGGGCTAGTCCACATGTAGCCAGATATCTGGGCATACTAATACATTTTTAGGAGTTATATAAAAACAAAACATTTTTTATGTGTTTTCTTACATCGGGAAATGGAGACTTAGGATCCCACGCATTACAGTCTGATAATTCGCCAGTATATACTTGCTTTGACACAATTTCCAATCGACAATGTCTTCTTTTATTAACTTTATATTCTAATACACTATTTAAAAGTAATTCAGCGTGAATATGTGTCCAGGAAAATGACAGACATCCACGTAACAGGAAGTTGTGGTTGTTCTGAAAAGTGCAGCGAGGCTAATTTACAGAACGCTGGATGTGAAGCAGCCTGTTAAAATGTTGCATAACTATATGCAACATTTCTGAATAACGGCTTCTTCTCATATCAAAAGTTACACCCGCTTGCATTGTCCAGTGGAGACACAACTCTGTCAGAGCGACCTCTGACACGGCTTTGAGCGTCGTGTTTTACCTTGTGTAGATGTCTTTTTTGAATATTTCACATGTGTATGTAGAGCACTGTTGAATACGTATCTCTGTTACCTTTGGTGGCACAAATAAAGTTTTCTACTCTTTTCTAGCCTCTCATGAGGTGATAGATATTTTAGACTAAATAGTACTGGTCTTTGGTAATCAACTGAAGCAATTTGATAAAATATATTTCAAAAAATTAATTTATTTTACTGTATTTTTAGTGGGTTATTGTTACCTAACTGAACAAGGCAGAGAGATGCTGATGGCATGGCAGCAGAATTTGAGTAGTAAATCCTTTTTTGCCTATGACTTTATGAGTTAAAGAGATGATCAGTGATATAATAGGCTTTGTGGATCCAAAAACTTGTCTGTTTACTAACCTGATACATAACTTCCTCCTGTGTGTAGCTTTGTACCAACATTCGCATGCGGTTTCAATGGAATGCAACTGGGATTTTGGAATTTTATTTATTCCAGCCTTAACCATATCCTGTTTATTTAGTACGCTCCTCACCTCATCTTTTTCCACAGTAGCATCGTTCACCAGTCGAATATCATCGTGGACGTCAAAGCTGAACAAAGGGCCTGTAACAGGAAATTTCACGTCAGAAAAAAAAAGATTCCTGAACATAACAAATGTTCTTAAATGTGGTGTGTCTTTTAATTCTTTAAATCAAGGGTATTTTTTGTTTCAGTGTAAATTAATGCAAATTAGAGTGGAAGAACAAAGGCCTAGTATGACTTAGTTCAGAAATGCAAAACCAGACCATCAAGTTGAAAACAGAGTACTTTTTATTCTCAGGGAAAAATAATTCTGATATCTATTGAAGGCATTTCCCACATAAACAAGAGTCAGGAAAAAAACCCCTACAAAAATGCATCAGTTTCGAGACTTTGTCTCGCTAGCCGCTGCACTTTCTAGCAGATTTTTCCATAGTTGGCATGAGGTGCTGCAGCTAACGAGAGAAACAGCGACACATGTCTGGTTGCTGAAAAAAAGTGATTTTAATCACTGAACTGAGCATAGTGACTGTATTTAACTTGATTTTTTTTTTTTTGTTATTTATGCTCTCTGAGAACCAACAGTGGCAAAAACAGTAAAAGTAACAGTCACGATCATTACGTACAGTTTTGGGGTTTTCAGATATTTACTGGACTTTATTGTCAACAAATCAAAAATCTTGTTGCACTAAGAAATCCTTTCAATAACAATAAACAATTCAACAAATGACCACCCCTGAATTAGACACCACGCATTTTGCCGTATTTAGTACACAAAAATAATGCAAAGTTGAGTAGCACATAGCTAAGTGTATTGCTCAATCTGTCTGAAACATTGCCTAACTTGGCTGGTGTTTTTTGTTCGATTGCAAAATTCCATTGTTATTGAATGATGTAGGTATGCCTTAGCACCAATAGGTGGCAGTGGTGCGATGTGGTTTTATTAGGGTTTACAAAACATAGGATGGTAGCAATGGTATTATTTATTCCTAGCAAGTTAGCCAAAACACATTTTTAAATCAGACAACATTATTAAACCTCACTTCACTTTGAAAAACTAAAGTGAGACTGCAATGCTAGCTTAAAGGTTTATTGCTTAAAACTTTAAGCTAAAGCTAATCAGTACTAAAGAGTTAGCTCTGATGTTTTTAAGACTGTGGTTGTATGACATTATTTTACCATAATAGTTCCCTTACCCGTAGTGTAAATATGCCTCTTAATCATCAGTTGTTATGTGGTCCATAATGACAGCTAGTCAGAAGTATGCTGTCTATTTTTGCTAGATAGTAGATTAAAACTGTTGTGTTTGTTATTGTCGCCCAACAAAGTCTTTGTTTTATGTGAAGCAACACTGGTTAAGCTCACAGTGATTCAGCATCTTTCCCCTTCAAGTAAGGGAACTCTTACAATGCCACAATTTAAAATAAAATAATAATAAATAATCAGAATTAACCCTTTTAAATGTAAACCTCAAAGTCCTGTCAGCGGTGGTGTGAAAGTATAAATAACAACCATAAGGTAGAGTGAAAATAGTTTAGCTTGAAGATGAATGACACACATAAAGTTGTTCAATTTGACTGTAGTCAACTTACCAGACTTTCCTCTGGCTTTGGTCACAATGAAGTCATAAAAACTGTGGTGCTACAGTACACAAGAAAATGAGGACCAGTTTAATTCCCACAAAGCATTCCTTTCAATACTCAAGACTAATTCTTAGTCATTAATAACTATGTAATTAAGAAAAAAAAATGGACTTACATGTGGGATTATGAGATCTTCCTTGATGTACATCAGTTGCTCCACCCCAGCAGACCTGAAGAGAAGAAGTGTTGATTTTAAAGTACGCACCGAAGTGAAACACCAACACTTATTCTATCAGTGGTAAAAACCAGAGAGAGTACAAAAGAATAAAAAATAAACCACAGGAGGAAACGTTTCCTGCTTCATAGTCATAGTAAATTGGATGATTCCACATAAGAAATACCAGAGTGATAAAGAAGTTAAAAAAATCTACTTTTTAATCAAAGAATGAAGGAATCATTTGAAACAATGAATGCTTAAAATAGAGAAGAAAAAACATCTCAGACTATTTTTTGCATAATGGCCTTCCTTCTAGCCTAACATCAAGGCACTTGCTGATCTTTTTTTTGTCTGATATATCTGAATAAAACGTTTAAACCAGCTGAACAAGTTTTAACAAAATCCAGGAGAGCACTTAACCCCATATCTAAATTTTCTTATTTAGATAGTTCTTATTTTATGAGTCCCTCCGGAAGCCAAAAAGCCTTCTGGTAGCAGGTTTTCTTTTTTTTAAACTTCCTACAAACCGAGAACTATTCTAGTCCCAAACGCCTCTGGAGCAGCCGCCCTGTGGCTCTGAGGCTGGGTTGAGCATGTGGAAAATATGAGAGATAACATCGGTTTTAAATTAGGGCTGCAAAACATATTAAAGCGGAACCGTCAACCCCATCTCAGCAACACAATCCCAAAGGAAAGTCTGGATACAATCTGCAAATAAAATATTTGGCCATTAACAAACTAATGTTAATGAAGGTAAGAATGCATTCATGTTTCTTGGCTCACTGAAGTCTGACCTGAGCTCACTGAAGTCCTTCCTGAGGACCTCCAGGGCCTTCTGCAGGAAGTTCTGGATGGTGTTACCCTTCTTCATCTGCAGCACAGGCACACAGAATAAATATGATGGTGCTACATGGAAATAAAACAACAAAACACTACAATGCTGTATTGGGGGTGTTGTTTTTAGAAAAAAACAATACATAAATAAATTTCCTCCCCCAAAAAATCTGAAATTTTGGGATTAATCTCAGAAATTTTCAAGCAAATTTTGCACTTTTAAAACAAATATTTCCACATTCTTATAGAACATTTCTGAGATTCGTTTCACAATTTCTGGGTTTTAATAGCAAAGTTTGGACCTTTCAAACTAAAAAAAATTCCCTACTTTTTCTACAAATTTTCTGAAATTGATCTCACATTTTGATATTTAAAATTTTTCAATCTCAGAAATTTCCTTGACTTTCATAGAAAAATTCCGAGATTAATTTCAAAATTTCTACATTTTTTAGCAAAAATGTATTACTCTTCTTGTTTTCTATCAACAAATGCCATGATACGCCTTTGTAAAAGACAAAGGCGTATCAGGGCCTTTGTCTTTACCAAGGTCACACTTGGTAAAATATATGACTTATGTAGATACACTTAATTATTAAGGCACACTTTATCCCTCTGTGTGAGATAGTTTTTCTTTAAATTTATACCTTATCTTAAATTCTGCTACAGCAATTAAAGTTTGTATATAATGTAAATTCACAGCATTGTCCAAAAAGCTCCGACGAGCACGCAGACATTGTGCCGATCCAGCCTTCCTGTTTTCTCATTTTAGAACTCCGGAAAACAGCTGCTGCAGTCAAACTCAGCGTCCAGTTTACCTTGACAGTTTTCCGGTGGCCTGAGCCATCCCAGTAGCTGAAGGTAATTTCAATTTCTTCATCTAAGGACAGAAATTCATAAAAAGGAGTGGGTTACACACATCAAAGAGTATGACGGCATATAAAAAGAAAAAGGAGAAGTAGATTTCTGCCGAGAAACTCGGCAGAAATTTTGAGATAAATCCCAGAAATTTTCTTAGAAAAAAAAAACAGTAAATTTCAGAGACTCAAAATTTCAGACATTTTTTCCTTACAAATTTTTGACTTTTGGAGCCCAGAAATTTCTCTTTAGCAGAAATTTACTCTTTTTGTTTCTACCTACAATGGCCCTAATATGCCGTAAAACAGTGCTACATGATTCACGTTTAAATAAAAATTAAAGTCTGACCACTCACTCTTGATCTTCTCCTGCTTCAGCTCCCACTCCTGTCTCAGCTCCTCTCTGAGGCGGTTTTCCTCCTCCTGCAAAAAAAGAAATTAAAAACTGGGGAAAAACATTTACGCACCAATGTAATTCAAAATGTCATTTAAACCAGCGGTCGCCAACCTTTTTATCAGCGCGGACCAGTCAAGGCTTGGCAATTTTACTGCGGCCCCGAAGGGGGGGTGAAACATCAGAGAAGGCTTCTTCAAGTTAGTGTGCCAGCTAAAGCCTAGTTCACATGGCACAATTTTTAATTTTTTGCCCCGATTTTCCCCTTACGAGAATCTTAGAACGTTCCGAGTTCTAAGATTGTCGCTTGCGATAATTTTAACTGATCATCCTGCCTGTGTGGTGTGTGACCTAGGACGTCGGGACCGCACCGATCTAAAATCGGGCATATGCAACATGGCCCGACTACCTCAGTGTGAGGGGTTTTCCCTGACTGGGAGCGAGAACGCAACCTGTTGAATGTGACAGGTAGCCAATCAGAAAACGTGGTGACGTAATCAAAGAGCGGAATCCCAAACAGCTGACATGGCACAATCGAAAGTCCGGTGGAAACAGTATGAATGCTTATTCAGCATTTTGTACAAGAACTACCAACAGAAATGATAAGGAGAGGAGTTGTAGCGAAATTGCTACAGCAGTTGATAAACCCGGTAACTTTTCAGCTATCCATCATTAACGTTACATAAATAGGTTATAACGATAATATTAATTCAGCCAGGTCTTGACGCTGACACTAGTTCGCTTAAAATGAGTCCACAAACTATCACTATTGCTTTTACATCGTCACTCGCGTTTGTTTATCTGAGGGTTTTACAGGATTTTCTTCTGAAACTGGGATGATCGTGAGTGAAATGGGCTAGTTGTGTTGTGTTGCTCCTGCCATGTGGCTGGACGTACGAACCGATCGAACCTGTTGTACTTTTATTGGCTCGTGGTCTCAAAGGTTTGGAAAATCAGCTGACAATTCTGAAATCGTGTCGTGTGAATCAGACTTAAGACTCACACACTCTACTGCTTTCATCTCGTCTCGACCACCGCCCTAACGCTCTCTGACTCTGGTCGCTATGGTAACGTTTACACATCCCTTCAGAATAAGATACAGATGCGCCACAAAAACGAACATTTTACTTTCATGAAAATTTTAACTCACCATAACGGCAAATTAATGGGAGCCCTGAGCTGGTTTCTCTGCAACGAGACGGTCCCATCAGGGAGTGAGGGAGACAATGACACGCAAGGTGTTGCTTATGCACAGGGTGCCTGGTCTCTAAGTGGCAAAGCAGTTTGAAGGCTTCAATGCCTCATTAGCGAGCCGGTCGCCGCAGAGCGGGACTGGAATGTGGGAATCACCTACAGGGGTAAACCCATTCTCCTGTCTTTTTGCTGGGCCTTTTCCCCTTTGATAATAAACTTTCCAAAGACATCTGATCTTACTCATTTTACAGCTTGTGGCTCAATGCTGGCTCGCAAGACGTAACCGAGAGAATCCAGCTAAAGGATTTTCAAAATAAAAGATCCTCCATACTCAGATAATATATGAAACAGAAATATTTCATTATCTCTTGTGCGGCCTGGTATCAACTGGTCCACGGACCGATAACAGTCCGCAGCCCGGGGGTTGAGGACGACTGATTTAAGGAAGACCACAATTTGGTTTTCCAAGTTGGAGCTTTGAGTGGACCTGACCTCTCTGTCTCGATCAGGAAGGAAACTCGTATCCACATCTGGATTTTTGCCCAGTTTTTTCTTCTTGACTGGAACACCTGCAATTGACATAAAATAATATAAGGAATGGCATGTTTTTATCTGCTTTGTTTAATTTGAAATTTAACAAGGCAGGAGTCAGAACTCTCTGTAAAAGTCAGTCAAGTTCTTCTGACCTTGTTTTGTAAACAACAAAAAAACACAAAACCGTTCCTACAAAGCTGGAAGTTTGAAATTGCCCAAATCTGCAACACTAAGGAGTTTTCTTGAAATGAGGCAAATGTGGAATTTATATTTAGGTATGTTTTTGGAAAGTTTTCCCGCTGACTGAAGAGGAAGAAGAAAAAAAAACATCTGAAGCTACAACTTAGCTTCAGATGTTTGATGATCAAAATACTCACAATCCTGATCTTCCTCGTAATTTTTGTCATCGTCGTCATCGTCATCATAATCGTCATCTTCCTCATCTTCTTCCTCCTCTTCATCAGGATTAAAAGATAAACTGGCAATTTTTCTCTTTTGTTCTTCCTTCCTCTTTTTCTCTTTCTGTTTTTCGAGCTTGCTGGAAACAGAACCAAAATAATAGAAATAAAACTAATGGACAGAATATTGGTTTATTAGACATACCAGTAAAGAATAGAGAGCTATAAACAGTAAGTTTGTGGTAAATTTGGGTTAATTTATTACAGTGGGAGACGTTGAGATACTTCATATGTTGGCAGTTTGCATGTGTCCAGGATTAACACAGTATAAATGTATAAATCATTTTAGAGTTCTTAAAATTAGTTTCTTAGTCAAGACCAGTTTGCTATAATTTTTAAGTACAAAGGCTTTAAGTTGGCTACTCCAAAGTACTAGTAAAAGGTTGTAGCTGAACACAGCTGGAGCTTATGCTAAAGAAACAGGAAGGTGTTAAATCACAGCACCACTCTGGCCAATAAAGTTGCTTCACGAAAAAAGAAAATTCACCAAACCAAAAAGATTCTGATCTTACATTGTCTTAAGATTAAAAAAAAGTTTAGTAAAGGCCTTTAAATCCTCTAGAAAAAAAACTGACTGATTAGAGCAAACACACTGGTTGTGTGGGTGGTCTTCAGATTGTTTTCAATGGGAGCAAAAGTTCAAAGGGGAATACAAGAACTAATAAGGTGTAGGGAATATGTCCAACTTCAGCTTTTTAATTTCAGTTCAGACTGTAAACAGTCCTATCAAATAAATCTGCTGTTTATGTTATGTTTGTATTGAAGCCGAACTGACAGCTTAGGTAAACAAATGGTCCTGCCTTTGGTCAACCAAGTCCAGTCTTCCTGAGTCTGCTTCCAATTTAAATCCCTTAACATTTCTACTTCTACTAAAAATCTAGTGGTTCTGTCAAAGCAGATATATTATTGGATGAAACAAAAACAATGAATGGCAATAAGTCTTTTAGCAGTCATCCATCATATTGCACATATAATTTCAAAAGTGTATAAATGATGGCTTCATATTTAAAGCCAAGGGTTACAACATTGTTATGAGGTAGAAGGTAAATCATGACTTCTTTCAAACAGATGGAAGATGGGGTGAAATCCGGCCCAGACCCAAAAAGCTCTCCAAGGACTCCAAAAACGAACAGGCAGTAAAATCCTGAGCCTGGACTTTGAGAAATATCCTCAAATGATTTGAGGGGAACTATTTCAGGGAAAGAAAATGCTATAGAGACTGAAATGTTTTCCTTTGGTTGTAAACTCCAGAAAAGTCAGCCAAAGAAGACGACTAAAATACTTTTCTACAGAAATGCTATTAATGAATAAATAAATACTAAATTAAATTCAAAACAATCTAAAGAAAACTGCATTTAAAAACAGGCCAATATTAGATCATCCTACAAAATGCAAATGTTAATTTGCTCCTCTAAAGCTCAATGAACAAACAGCAAAACCAGGAGAATGCTTTGGTTTTTACAGAATATTACATTTATGTCTTGCTTAAAGGGAACACCTGAACAACACACTGTAACTCCAAGTCAAAAATACTTCTGTCAAACAAGATGGCAGCCAGCGTTAGGTGGTGACGTAACTCTGAACTATGGAAACTCAAGTAGAGCATTGGTAAAAGAAAGAAAGAAACTGATTTTCTAAAAATTAAATCTTCAAAAATGTTCCAATCCAATATTGACATCTGTTTCAGGCCCGATATTGAAAGAAATTGCAGACTGAGTATCAGTGACAATGATCTATGAGGGCAGATCTATTCAGTTTAATTCTATGCTTTGTGCGCTGAGCGACGTCATGCTTTGTTATTTATTTCACATTATAGTTAGAATTCCTAATTGCTCTTTCTGAACAATTTCAAATAATGTTTGCTGCAGTTTAGTTTTTACATGTTTGACCAAGGTAGTCAATTTGTTGTTTTTGCCAGTTTCAGTTTCTTTATTATTTATTGTACACTGGCTGCTATACTCCCAGTTGCACCAAATGAACACATTAAAGATGATTTCACATGTTTGATCAAGCTCATGAAGCTGTTGATGTATTTATTTGTGCTGCACTTGTGCAGAGTTATCAAATAAATTTGTAATTCAGTACACTTACATCTGTGTTCAAGAAAAAAAAATGTTTTAAGTCAATTTAGAACTATTCTTCTGCATCGGATCCGTATTGGCCGATACTAAACCTCAGTTATCGGTATCGGAAGTGAAAAAAGTGGTTCAGTTTATACAGATCTGTGCAACAGGGAAACAAAGACTCTGAGCTATTCTGTCTACTGGAAAAATGGAATTGTTTCAAAGTTATTTAGTTGTTTAATTAAATAATTGTCACTTTTTTTGGAATAGGGAAATAATTAATCAGCATACAAGTTTGTTAGTATTCACCCTGAATGATTTTTAGAAATCTGCAGACTGAAGGTGGAAAAAAAGCACAAACGAAACATGGATATTTGGCGACCTCTGCAGAATAAACCAGGATATGGCTAAAGCAATGTAGCGTTTACATGTTTCAGGTTAATGCTGTTATAACTACATTTTAAATAAAGATAAAGTCCAAATGGAGAAGATAAGCTGTGTGTGAAAAAAATAAGTGCACTCCCTCCATAGCTTGTAGAGTCATCATTAGCAGCAAAACATGTAGATTTTCTATCAGTTTCTCACACAGTTTCAGACATCTGTTTCTGTGGAGCTACTTCGGGGTCACAACAAAACATTTTTTTAACTGAGTTAGGGTTTGGACTTTGGACCATTTCAACGCTTGTTTTTCAGTCATTCTGTTGAAGGCTTGCTGATTGCTGTGTTGCGGCGGATTTTCTGAACCACTCCATAAAGACAGACACTTCAACACAGCTGGTATGAAGTGTTTTCTGCTGATCAAACAGCAGCAAACACTTCATAACAGATGGTATGAAGTGTTTGTGTTCCTGCTGTGGGTGAGAGAACCCAACCACAGCAGACGCAGCATGAATATAGTTAGTAGCACTGTTGCCTAGCAGCAAAAAGATTCTTGTTCTTCTGTCAATGGCTTTTGAAAGATCAGCCAGAATGCAGTCCGGATGTTCAACCCCATTGAGAATTTTTGGGCCGTTCTGGAAATTTTTACGTTGCGGCGGCCCTCTACCGTCATAAAAACAAGATTTTGCTGATGCCACCCTGCTTAGCTAGCCGTGAGAGAATAAGCGGCTAAGGCTATCAATGATCAATATCATTGGAATTGATCAAGTGTCTATTGCAATATATGTTATTACTGATTTATTGTCCATTCCTTGTGAATAACCTTTAGTGAAACTATGGACTTTTGATTGTTTGGAACATTTGTCAAGTTTGATCGGTAGCAACGTTTGTTTCTCAACAGTCATTGATGAGGTCTTTCCAACTTGGAATTGTTGATGGCCAGTTAATTAAGTCCCCTGAGTGAAGTTATTTTGGCTTGTGGACATCAGACTGGTCAGAAGACACTGAGCTCTTTTAAATCAAACTGTGTTCACTCACAGCTGCAGTTCCTTGGACTGCTCCTTCTTGGCCAATTGCTTCTCTCTCTCCTTTACCAGCGCCTCCTGCTTGGCCTTCATGTCATTCAAGGTCACCAGGCCTGTTTCAGACATTGAAGAACAAAACGTTTGGAAAAAAGGAAACAATAAACACCATTTCTTACTATTACTAAGGTTCTTTAGACAATGTCAGTGAAATTGTCAAACATACTTACCAACAGTACTGGACTTTAGCTCTGCTTCCACAGCATCATAGTGAGCAGAGAATTTCTTGTCAATGTTGGATTTGACCATGTTGTCCTGCAACAACCAACATGCACCAAGATAGAGACAAAGAAATAAAAATCAAACATTGCTTGACCCAAAAATTCCAAAACTTAGAGCACTAATTCACTCACTCACATCAACATGTGTGCTGCACATGTTGATGTTCCAGTTCGTCTAGTAGTGTAATTGATGGAATGTGTGTGACATGTTTCTGATTTGCCATAAATATGCTTTGAAAATGCTCTTGGCATAGCGGAAAGTACCGAACTGCACTGAGAGGGGGCAGTGCTGAGCCAAGAAGGACGAAGGCCAACAGGAGATCTTCTACTGAATTTAGGACTGAAAACGTTCAACAAAAATGACTTTTACAACACGGAGAAGGTAAATAAAAATGAGTTTCAAAATACTGAGATTCACCAAAAATATTCTTACAGCTAAACAGTGTGGAGTTAATTGAAGCATAATTAAAAGGTTTTTTTTAAACAACTAAATATTTCAATTAAGGCCTAAATTTAAACATTTCGAGTTTTCTATATTTGTACATCAGAGTCCAGAGGGGTCAGAGCCTCACCATACGTCACTGCAATAAAGAATTTAATATTCATGTGCGTATTTATTTTTTGTTGGATGTACAGCCGTGAAAAAGCCCAACTTGCACGTATATTTTTTATTTAATTCCGCTGTATATCATTTTTTGAACATTTAACATTACAAACATCCGTCCATGGCTTACAGTAGCTAAACTATATGTAGAATATTCGATACTATTTTCAATAGGACGTAAAAACAAGTACGAAACACAATTCTGTGGGGGAAAACTATTTCAAAAGTAATTGTGAACAAACAAGTAGCAGATAGTTACTATTAGTTACTTGAGTAAGCAGAAGTAAATCATGCTAACAATGACAGGAGCATTATTCCATAAGCACGTGCATCTAAGATGTTCCAAACCTCTGCTATCTTCTGTTTGAGCTGCTCAAGTTGCTCCCTCTCTTTCTCTCGTTTTTTCATTAGCTGCATGGCTCTGCCCGCCTCGCTGGCAGCTCCTTTGTACTGCGCCATGTCGGTGTCTTTATCTTCGAAGTTCTCTCGGAATGAATAATAACAAAGAAACGGCAAATAAAGGCGTTCAATATACGAATTTAACTAAAGATTGTTTCAGAACTGCGAAGACTCTGCTGACAGTCCACCATAACAAGAAAAATGGCGACGGCGCAGTGCATGCTGGGTAGTTTATAAGAAGACGAGTCACGTTGTTGCACCTGCCATATTGGTCAGGGAGAAGTCGCCTTTCCCAACCCCGAGATGGCTGAAGAGGTGGATTTACACCTTCAAATTAAACGTTGGTTTTTAATCAGTGATATTTAATATGATACAATACACGTCCAATAAAACTTCAGTTAAAACGTCAAAAATGGTAAGGCCAGCCAGGAGATCAAAAACCTTTGAAAAGTCACAAACTAGAACCTCATTTAGTGAACATGTTGATAAAATGCGTAACACAGAGACTGATATTATTACTCTGCTTTGCTAATAGCAATCAGCCACATTACTAGGAGCTGGAACATGGTTGAGGTAAGTTTGATATTAGCTACCATAACTATGCGGATGATACACAGCTCTACTTCACAATGTCACCAGGTGACTCTGAACCCATCCAGTCACTGAATAAATGCTTAGAACATATAAATGTGTGGATGTGCCAAAACTTTCTCCAGCTGAACAGAAACAAAACTGAAGTTATTATTTTTGGACCTAAAAAGGAGCGATCTAGAGTCAATGCACAACTTCAGTCATTGCAACTAAAACCTAGTGATCAGGCCTGAAACCTGGGAGTAGTGATGGACTCTGACCTGAACCTTCAGAGCCACATAAAGACAGTTACA
>CAEGAE010052703.1:0-10747 GCA_903067095.1 Girardinus metallicus | reverse complement strand
GCTTTAACCACACATCACTGCTTTAACCAAACATTACTGCTTTAACCAAACATCACTGCTTTAACCAAACATCACTGCTTTAACCAAACATTACTGCTTTAACCAAACATCACTACTTCAACCAAACATCACTGCTTTAACCACACATCACTGCTTTAACCAAACATCACTGCTTTAACCAAACATCACTGCTTTAACCAAACATCACTGCTTTAACCATACCTGGAGGACAAAGGCAGCTTTGTGGAGCATCTCGGACCTCCCGTGTCTTTGACATCTGTGTTGCAAGTTTCTACACAGAAAAGAAGGAAAAAAAACAAAGTCAGAAGTCTGTCACTGTTGCGTAAATATTGCTGCACTTCACTTCTTTACTGTATGGCTGTCTCGCTGTCTCTTACTCTGCAGACGTGGAGTCACAAGACTAATGTCTGGGATCATGAGCGCCCCCTGCCATGAGGAAAGAGAACTGCCTGCCTCACTTCGAATCTGTTCTTTGCTGTTTATGCTGTTCTCAGCACACGAAACACGTTACACACATACAGTAGGTGACAAAAAACACTGTACATTGTATACATAAGCTAAATTATGAAAAATTAGTTCATATATTAAATGTTTTGTAACCATTTTATTGGTGATGTACAGACAGGAGAATGGCAGCCAGTTCAGTTAGCAAGAGGTCGCGCAATCCAAGGTGAGGCTCAGCTGCACTTTCAAGCATTTGAATGGGAAAATGCAAAAATTCAGCAATTTTGAAGAAAAACTAATCAAAATTGGTTAAGCAAAATGAAAAATAAATACTTTATAGTACAAACCACAGAGTGAAAATAACAATATAAATTATCTTATCATTATATATTATTCTTCCATGATGACAGGTGTTGGCGAAGGAAGGAGGTTGTGATCCAGTCTCCAGGGGTTGCAGCGTTGCAGAATAGCTGGTCGACTCTTTTTGAACTAGACCTGGTAACTTGTTTCCCTGAATCTACATATTTTCTAGACACGCATGAAAATATGTATGTCTGCTGTAGGTCTAGCCAACTAAAATGCCAATGACAATTCAAAATTGTTTAGGTTTGTGGAAAATTGAAACATTAGAGGCATCTTTTCTGCCTTTATTGTCCTCCAGATAGGGTTAAGATCTTTTTTTTTGTTTTTGGGCATAAATCTTAAACTTTGTTTTGTCAGTATTGACTTTATGTTTTTTTTTTTTGACAGGCACACTTACGACTTCAGAACGCCAGGTAATAACTTACTTTTTAATATTGTAAATCAATGCCTTTTAAATTGTAATATTCCCTCACAAATTTATACCTTTGGCATCAGAGTTTCAAAGTTTTTATTCTTTCAAAGTTTTTTAGAGAAAATATTGCTCCTTCATTGCCGTATTCCTTTCATTTAATTTAGAAATAACCTCATAGTTACAGTTAATGTTAAAGATACACATGAATTTAAATAAGATGAAACAAACTTTAGGAATATCTATTGCTTAGTTGTAGCAAAGCAAAACACAGCGGTCCAAATGTGTTGTTGATCACAGCTTTGGTAAAGACAGATGGATCAAGACCTTCAGTGATAACAACCGAAAACAGGAGCATTCATCTGAGTGATAACATTTTAATTATTCTTTTTAAATCCGAGTGTCTCTGCAGTGAAGACTCTTGATGCGTCACTGATTATATCAGAAAGAGAGAGAGTGGAAAGGAGCTCATCTCAGACGACTAGGTGAGTAATTTTTAAAAGTCCAATTGTATTTGCCCTTCTGAATGATCTTCAAACTGTTTTCTGAAAAGCTGGATGGTTGGTGATAGCAAAAATAATTAACTAATTTGCATTTGTTAAGTTGACAAACGAAGGCGAACAATGTTTCATGTGCTCTGTGTAGATCCAGCTCCAGTCCTCAGACAAAAAAATCGTCCCTGCAACTTTTGGATACGTTCCTGCTCCAACACAGCTGAACCGAATTATTGAGTTTCCTCTTCAGAGTGGCATTAGGAGGCAGAGGACTGTAACGAGCAGTTTCATTTGGCGTGTGTTGGAAACAGGAACACACCAAAACTCTTTTAGAAAACTACTAGTGTTTTCTTTGCAATTGTATTCCCAAATTACAAATGTGAAACATAGTTTATGGAAAGTATGCGACATGAATTAATGTCTTACAAGTTGTGAACTTTGCATCACAGTTAGTTTATTAAGTCTCTTTTCTAAATTAATGTTTGTATGTCCAACACAGAGCCATGTGCCTTACTTAAAGATCCAGAGCATTAAACTCTAAGTTTCCCGTAAACCAGATGCTGTGAGTAGGCCTGTCACGATAACAAATTTTGCTGGACAATAAATTGTTCCAGAAGTTATTGCATTGAACGATAATATTCTTTTGAGACCATTCTTAAGCAATGTAGAGGTAAGAGCAAAATAATAATGCAAGTACATATTCTAACAGCTCAGTAAACTTTACATTCTAATGAACATTTAACACTGGAACTGGAAGACATTTTTAAATATCCAAAATAAATAAACAAAACAACAAATAAAATAAATTTTGAAGTATTTGTAAACGAAATTGTCTTTCAAAAAAAGGTATAGTTCAGACCAAAACACCAACCTGAAGACTTTTGTCATCCAGTTTTTGTCAGAAAGAGAGAAAAAAAAGATGAATAATAAATCATGCCAACGGAAATCATTGGCTTTGTTTTTAATTTATAATACAATTAATTGATTTATTGATTATTGCAACAGGCCAAGCTCTGGACGTCATTAGCAAAGTGATTCCTGTGCTCATTGATCATGTGGCCTTCATCTCCAGTGCCCTACCAAACTCACCAAAACCCTTTAAGCAATTTCTAAGCCTTTTTGTGGGACTTGACTATTTGTCTTGACTACATTATTCTGTACTTCTATCAGAATATAATCTTATGTTGGAACAAAAGCAGGCAATTCTGATAAATCTACCAGGTAGGTCACACTGCACAAGTCCTTCATAAACCTGAGTAACCGGCGTAAACCAACTACACCCAGAAAAGGTTATAAAATCTATATCACGCAACATACTGGTTGAAATCGACTCCAGTTGTGTCACCAAAATAAGTCAAAGATGCTTGAGAAACTTTGCAACTAGTTCTGTCACTAAACTACAATTAATTTGTAATAACAACCGTGTACACCTGTACAAGCTTCAATGTAGCTTCAAAATGAAACCAGCAGCACGAAATATGGCTAGAAGAATCTAATATCCTCCATGTAGAAGGATGGACGATACAGAAATTATTCTTTGAGAGACAAGATTAATGAGATTAGCTACAAGCCGTGAGAACGGAAAAGACAAGATGTCTGCTGATTATTTACATCATAGTTTACAGAAAACTTAAATACACCCACGCTTACTGAACTGATCTTTATTCAAGGCATTTTTCTTATTATTGAATATGTTACCCACCTCATTTGGGCTTATTTGTGTCCTTTAATTAAATGTTATAGAAGTAGTATTCGTGTTTTATGCGTTACCTCCTCCAGTAACTGGTCCACCCGACTCATTATAAGGGGCTCCACCTGCTCCAGAGTCATCATCCAGGCGGACAACTTTGCGTCCTGTTGCTGCTCCAGACTCAGTATCCTGGACTGCAGCTCTGAGGTCCGCATTATCACCAAAATGCAAAGTCCAAGGGAAAGAACGGACACGAACATGCCGACCATTATCCCGTTCAGCTTTTTCCAGCTGCTCAACAGTGTCTGCTTTAAAAGTTGCTGTCCTTCTGTGTGATTCCTCCTCTTCTCACCAAGTCTATCAAGTATTTTACACCCCGGCTCATCTGCCATTCTATACATTAAACTACAATTACTCACAATTCTCGTCGACTTCGAAGCAAAAACAGTCGGACGATTTGTGGTGCTGCAGCGTATTATTTTTCCAGGGTGCGGAGAAAACTTTCAGCAAATGTCCTTCACGTCAAAATTACTCTGTAAAAGTTCCTTCTCTGCACATTAAGTGAAAGTGTAGCTGCGAGTCCATTAATTTTATGTCATTTGGCTTTTTCATAAAAAAAAAAAAAAAAAAATTCCGAGGTTCCAAATTCCAACAAAATCTTTTGTCGATGTTGTGCTTCGTTTGTCCAAATTGTTTTTCTCGTTAGAAGAGAGCACTGACATATATCTATATATATTTATTTTATTTTTTTTTTTACGATCAGCTCACCTTCAATGCGCTCATTTCAAAGTCCGCCTTCCTCTTCTGTGCTCTGGATGCGGAGCGGCGGGCTCTTTGCTCTTGTCCCCTCCCTGGAAGCCTCCGCTGAGGGGAGGCTTTAGGTTAAATACCGGAGGGGTATTCATAGCAGGGCTGCTGCCCCCTTTGATCCGCACACTTGGTGAGAGATATTTTTAGGGGTGTGAAAAGCCAGGATCCACTGACACAAAGCTGGTTCACCGACAGTGTTGCTGGGATTCGGATATGCCTATGCGGATGTAGATGCACATACACTACGGTACATTTAATTTAACTGATGGACTGGAGCAATTCTATGTTTCCCCCCAGAAAATTGCTAAGCGATGCTCGGGCGCTAGGTCAGTCATGTAACAGGATGCTTTTGAGTTAAAAAATGTTTAAAGTTTACAGGTTAATTTGAAAATATCATTTGATAGTTACGCATTAGTGGAAGACTGGAAGATTAGTACCTCAACACCAACTATAGTCTTAAAAAGG
The DNA here is from genome assembly GCA_903067095.1 of Girardinus metallicus. Classification (NCBI taxonomy): domain Eukaryota; kingdom Metazoa; phylum Chordata; class Actinopteri; order Cyprinodontiformes; family Poeciliidae; genus Girardinus; species Girardinus metallicus. The sequence continues at coordinate 6,051 of CAEGAE010052703.1, read as the reverse complement.
CAAAATCTTTTTTTATTTATTTAAAAAAAAAAAGATCAATTAACAATGCTTAGCCTGGTGGAGTCACAAGTAAAGCCTGGTGGCCCGCCAGACTTATAATACGCCGAGGGAAACCTGGATGGATGTGCTTTGCATCCATTATTGTCACCAAAGGAGTCTTTGGTGTTGGTGGTGCTACAGTGTGTTCAGGTGTTTTCTAGTCAATAACTTCCCCTACATTTGTGAACAGTAAGAGTGAAAGCTCTTACTATCTGAATAATAACATCATTAATCCAGTGACTGTGCCCCTTCATTGACAACACAACCCGAATGTTCAGTTTGTGTTTTATGGCACGTTAATGTGACTTCCGCCACTATTGTTTGCAATGAGGAATTGCACCTTTTATTTAAATGCTTTCCCGATGCGTCATTGTAATTTATGTTCTATGTTTTCCAAAAGTTTCACCTGAAAGTCAGATACTTTTTGTGCGTGGTTTAATTTAATAAATACAGATAGTATGCCGAGTTTCTAACCACAAGTTTAGCAAAAATTAAAACACTCAATTTAAAGAATATACGACAGTGTGTGAAAACATCTGTTTTCTAAAAGTCCAAGAAAGGTAATATTCAGTATTGCTTATTGGGCAATATTGTAAAAATATTTAAGAATTATCAAGCTACTTGTGACCGTCTTTTCAAAGGATTTCTTTCCATTCGCCCCTTTGCACTTTATTTGAATTGAATTTGCTTCATAAGGGACAGTGCATATTAATCAACAGGAGTACATTAAAACAACAATGCTAAATGCCAGATTTAACCACAAAGGTTAATTTTTAGCTGCATGTTAATGATAAGAAATAAATAAAAAAACAATTGATGCACACATAGATGAGCACACATATCACTTACAACAAACTGCAAGAATTGGCTGGAGTACAACGTGGGAATTATACAAATCGAGTCACACTCATAAAAGCAAACATTTTAAACATTACTTAACTGAAAGATGTTCATTTAAAAAATGACTGCAGATTTACCTATTTAATGGATTTAAATGATTTTCTGAAGTTTAGTTTTTTTAATTCTAATGGTAATGTTTTACAAGAGTGTGATGCTCAGACTGATATTATTTTATTTTACAATCTAGCCGCTCTTGTGGTTATATTTTACTGCTGGGGCCACTCTATGAATCACAAATGCAAATACAATCTCTCAATAGGCCATCATATTTTCCCAAATCAGAACATATTTACTTAACATTTTACAATGATGATATGAGTTTTCAAATTCTGCTTACAAAGGTCTTTTTGTTGGGTGTAATGTGGTCCTGCCAGCCCAGGACCAGCTCATCCCAGGCAGGCAGTTTATTGTTTGATGATTTATTGTCATCAAACAATAAGCCTATTGGTTGACGAGCTGGTTCCAGGTTGGTCACATTCTGAGAAGGAATTGCAGCATTTAAGTATAATTTTGAATCTTCTACTGTCAGATTATTTAGTAACGGATTAAACAACCAATAACTGGCACAATCTGATTTTACATCACCCAATAAGGTTGATTGTCCCGCCCCTTTAACTGAGGCGCTGAAATTTTACTCAGATTGCGTCAGACAGGCTTGAGAGTTCAGAGCTGACGGCTGCTTCTGCTAATAGCCGGAAGATCTTGTCAATTTCATGAAGAATCTTGGAAATTGGAAAGAAAAACAATGTTAAATTAGTTTCGAAAAATATATAATTCAAAATAGTAAATCCGTGTTTTTATTAAGTTTCAAAAATCTTTCCTTGTGAGCAGCTGAAGCGTGGAAAAATCCCCGTGTAGCGTCGTGTAGCATCGGTGAGTGATCGCACCCTCTCCAGGACTGGGATGGCGAGCCCCAGCCCATAAGACCGAGTGAACCGTCACTAGCTGAGAGACATTGAGTGAACATTTGACAGACACATTGGAAAGACAAAAACCAACATTGAAAGAACATTTGACGGACACATCGAAAAGACTGGGTTATTTGTTTTATTTTATTTTATTTTTTTCAAAGCGCAATTTTTGTTTATGTGCAAATGTGGGTCCACAATATTCTCTATATTAAATTCTGCTCTTTCTTATAGACATTGTGTGCTCTCCTCTGTTGTTGATCACACCTAGGCTCTCACAAATTCAGAATCTTCTGATCAGGCCCAACTTCCTTCGTACTTGTCTGCCGTCTACTATTATCAAGGGTATTTGAAGTAACCTTTCTTGTGGGTTACACTTGTCCTGCCACTCTCCATGCACTCTGCTTCCAACTTCACTGTTTCTCTAAGCATGCGGACCAAGTTGGAAGTTAGAACAGGGTTTCGTCCTTAAAGATGTTGCCATTATGAAACATTTAACTTAATGGGTGAAAGTAAACCTGTAGTTTTAGCAATGGCAACGAAGGAAGTGAACGTTTAGTCCATGCTGGATGCGCTTCCAAAAATGTAATTAACATTAACAGCCGTCTGGTTCGGCTCAGCAGTCCTCTCTTCACAGATGGGTGTTTACAGTGCAGGCCATTTCCGGTAAGCTTCATAGAATCGAACGTGTGCATGACATGTGTCATGGCCAAACATTAGTGATTGGGTAAAACTTGAAACCTCGGTTTCCATGTCTCCAGGAAGCAATCATTTCTCAGTAACCAAGAGTCCAGACCAGCTGTACGAAGCCAAAAAAAATGTCCATAAAAAAATTTTGAAAAATATTCTCAGATGTGCGAGGAACCTGCAGGAACAATTTGAACTGTGTTCCATGTCCCTATATGTAACGTTTTCTCAATTAAAAAAGTTAACTGGCATATTTTCTACGGTGATCAAAATTGTAAAAATGTCTAAAAATGAATAATTCATTCAAACATTAACAGGGAAAATTCATGATGATCATGTCTAGATATTAAATAGCATAAATTGTTTATCATGTAAATAAATTCAATTCTTTTTCAAAATAAAAATAAAAATCTTGATTTTATAAACCTTTTTTGTTTTAGCTTACTTAGAATTACCAAGATTACTTCAATGTGCTAAATACCTGAAAACTTAGAACATTTTAGAGATTTTTTGTGAATTTCGTCAAATTCAAAAGTTTATATAAATTTGGCCAGTATCAAAAATAATTGTCTTTTAAACTGTATGACTAGCTTCTCACAATAGTTTACCAGAGTTCATTGCTATCAGTTTGGAAGACCAATCTGTTCCCAAGCTTTTACTTCCTGGCTGATGTATTTAGATGTTACTTCAGTATTTCTACGTAATGTTCTGTCCTCAAATATGAAGTGCAGCAGCTCCTCCTGCACTCTCTCCTGATTCTCATTAGCTCATTGCATGTTTTAAGGTGTGTGTTTAAAGAGAGTTACACAGTTGCTACACATATGAAAAAGACCACAAAGGTGTACATGATCAAAAATAGGAGGCCAGTCTGAACTAAAATGCCAGGGCGGATTTTGTGTTCCAGTCTGCCCGTGGGGCAACACAGATGTAGCATCTGAAAATGTATGCCAGAGAAAAAAGTCTCAGTACTAAGTACTAGTACATATCAAAAAATTTAAAGTTTAAAAGTGGAATATTTCTTGCCAGTCATCTCTGAAGGTGAAACATTAATTTTATAGAGATTCATTATGCATAGAGTAAAAGCAACGTTAGGATGATTTTGCAGTTTTCATGATTATATTTTATGGGTAGCTCGGTGAAAACCATCTCCTTGTTCTACGCTGTGCTACGTACAGAGGGCCGGGACCCCTTGGCTATTGAGAAACGATTGCTTCCTGGAAGTGTGGGCTCTGTAGAGGTCTTAAATGTTACCCAATCGCTAATGTTTGCCATTGACATACATAATGCGCCAGTTTGATGTTATGAAGCTTCCTGTAAACATCCAACCTCAACTACGAAAGATTACCAAAACAGACTGAATGGCTTTGTCTGTTAAGTCGAGAAGGGTGTGATACCATTAGTTTCTTTAATGACCTTTTTCACTGTACTCTTTTTGAGATATAAAATTTGAGGGTTTTATTATTTGTAAGCTATAATCATCAAGATTACGAGAAACAAAGGCTTCGAATATATCACTATGTGTGATGATTCTATACACAATTATGAGTTTCACATTCTTGGATGACTGAGAAGATATATTGCAGTTTTATGCAACATTCTTTTTGTTTTTAGCTGATCCACCAATTGCTGGTACTCGGTACCATCGCATACCATCCCTCCTAAAGTACTGACATACTGTAATAAAAGACTGCAACCCAGAGCAGAGGAGTACTTAAGCACATAACAAAAGAAACAAGTCATCTCAGAAGCAAGGAATGAGCTGATTATGAAAAGCAAAGACTAAAATAAATAACATAAAGCGAAGCAAAACATAACACCAAAATCCCAAAGATTATAACACTTCACTCTGACTCCACAGACAGTTGTAAAAAGAAACTGTTGAGCAGGAAGTTTGCATCTATTTACAAGCCGATTTGTGGTACGTATCAGAGGACTTTCAATCCCCGCTGGGTATTTATAGATGGCAGACAACACTTATGTCGTTGACAGACTTAAGAAAAAAGGTCCTTCAAAAGACTCAAGGACAGAAGGAATAAAGACCCCGACTCTCTAAAAATACCCTCTGAGACTGTTCTACAACAAAATAGAAGATTACAGTTAAGTGGAACCAAAGAGCCATCTTCAGGTTTCATTCTGACAACCCGCTCTGTTAAAATAGATGTCGAGAGTGGCAACATAACTTAGTTCCCAGCCTGGCAGAGCTGCCAAGCCCTACCCTCCAGCAAGCTATTTTTAGCACTTGAAAACTGGCAAATCCTTACATATGAACATTGCCATTGCTAGCCATTTGGGTACCCTAAGCACAAATGCTACTCCCCTCCCGGCCCACCGCCACTCTCACTGCTCCCTGGAAATTTACAATAATTCTGAATTTGTAAGTGAATTTCCCTTTATCTGGTGGTGGAAAATTAAGTATAACACAGGAAGTACATTTTTAAGTAATGTAAAAGACTGCAGGTGAGCTTTAGAGACAGGAAGAAACACAGGACTGTCATTTGTCTACTGGACTGGCCCATCATCAGAAAACCATCAGAGCCTATTAGCGTTCAAATTAAATTTGACAATCTTTGTGGAGTGCTCCATGGTGGCAACATCACTTATGTACCATTTCTGTTTTTAAGATTAGATTACTCGGGTGTTAAGTAGAAAAAAATAGTGAATGAATAATAAAAAAAATGAGTTTCTTAACAATAAAGATAAACTATCTATTTAACATTGTTAGATTTTTGTGCTTTAGTATTTCCATATAATTCATTATCTTAAGATATGTTCCTTTATGGTTTGAGAAAACTCTTAGTCTGACTTGCAATTGCATTCTCTTGAATAAGCGATATGTTCCTAAAACTCATGAAAAGTTGTAGAGATGTGTGGACCTCAAAGGTCAGTGATACTATGTAACCAGTCATAAGCTGTGATAGGATGCTGACTAAATCCGCCCCCCTAGTGCCAAAAAATAAAAGCATGAAGGAACCACCCGGCGCAGAGAAGTCCTCCATTTACGCTCACACAAATCTGCATTCTCCTCACACAGATTTTAGTTTCGCTCACACAGATCTTGATTTCTCTTCCGCCGGATCTCATTGAGCCCCAGTCCGACTGACCACACCGTCTTTCAGGCTCACAAACCGTGGTCTGTTTGACAGCAAGTGAATAATCCAGAAAAATTTTGTGGAAGCATCCACCTATGTCTTCTGGAGTTTCTGAGAGCAAATTAAGCTGAAGTATTCAATTCAGAAGCACAGAATACAAGTTGCTTGATGTCCAGTGGGACATTTCCAGAGTCAGTGATGGCTTTGGGTGCCATGCCATCTTCTGGTGTTAGTCCACTGTGTCCTCTGACCAGAACCCCATAAAGAATATATGGACCGTTTTCACCAGGAAGATACCAGACCCACAAGGCAGACTACCTATCAAAGCAATTTCGGCTGCCATTACAGCTCTGCCGAGTCACAACCGATGGGCACTGCGCTCTTGCTAGCAACCCCAGCTGAGCCCCAGCTGGTCTTACTGCACTTTA
>CAEGAE010052691.1:0-31247 GCA_903067095.1 Girardinus metallicus | reverse complement strand
CTATTCCCTTTTTGGGGGAAAATTGTTGAACACCGCCGGGATTCTTATTCTGCGGCTCATCAGGATCCCAAACGGCGTGGGGGGGTCTCCCCCCCTGCTCCCCCCCCCCCCCCCCCCCCCAACTCCCCATTTTGTGCTTCACTGAGAAAGTTTGTTTTAAAGAACCTGTAATCAATGTAGAATCATTGTGAAAAGGGTTGATTGGTCTGTGAATTGTGGTTTCCATGCTTGACTAAATCTAACAGGGGCCTAGTTACCCTAGAAATGCTGTTTTGTTTCCCTCCCCCTAAATATATGATGACTTCATAGAGTCTAAACTGTGTTTAAATAGCCCCCTTTCAGTAGAATACATACGAGTTTATCTAAGCTAAGCATTTTTGAATTTTGAACTTGAGTGAATCAAATGCAGTTCAGAGTCCTTACAAATTGTGAACTACTCCTTTCAGTTGTTGCTAAATTGGGATCTTGGATCAGATACTAACTTCAGTGTGGTTAGTGGGCCTCTGCCATATTTTCCCACAGTGCTTACACTGAACACAACCAGGCAGGCTTGACTTGCGAATAAACAGAAAATGTTCAAGGCGCAAATTAAATAATTTTCTTATCAAGCTCTTGTGCCGCCCTCCCACACAATGGCATCCTGAGCGAAGAGCCAGAATGCCCTTGTTAAAGAAAAACATTTTCCACTTGATCCAAGTACAACTGGTGGTACTTTTATTGCGACTAGCGGTACTCTAAATACATTCTGATTACCGTTTTCAGAAAAAAATACAATGAGTTGTAGAGCTTTAAAAATAAAAAACAAGAAGAATAAGTTGCTAAAGCAAAAAAATAATAATAATGATAATTTACGTTTCAAACAGAAGCTAAGGAAAAGAGAAGTACTGTTGAAAATATTTATGAACTAAAAGTTGAGTTTAAACTGAAGCAGACAAGAGAAAACCAAGGCTGAACTTATTTTACCTCTCACGTCATGTGATGGATCTGGGAATAACATTAAATCCAACTTGTTTCAGTGGCTTGGCAACAAACATGTGAGGTATGGGAATGGTGCTTTCTATTTATACCCAGAAGATTGATTCCCTGGTCAGAAACACAACAGGAACCACCCTGAAGTCAGAAATCTAACTGAGAAAGACTGAGGTTGCATTTTGTATCCAATATGGCTGCCAGAGATCAAAAATGTAGTGAAATGTTAAATTATTAGTTAGCAGCTTTGAGAGTTTCTATCATATTAAACCAGTCAAACCTTATTTTAACTAATCCGTATTTGGAAAGTTATCTCATTATGGCTTTTACAAATAAATAATAATTAATAATGCACAATGGAACCGCCGATGCTTCTCTCAAACACACTGTTCCAATGGAAAAGAACATCTTGTTGTTAATGAAACAAATAAACTGGAAAAATCTAAGCCTTATCATTTTTATTTTATCGGAGCAGTATTATGTAAAATCCACATTTTTGAGCTTTTCACCATGTTATAATGTTATTCCCTCATCAAAAACACACCTGGAGAGTTGCCTTGATTCTCTTATGCATGTTTGAGAAATCCTTTAGTCTTCCATGGCGACCATTCAGCTGTGCAAAACGCCAGGCTGAACCTAGCTCCACCTTCCTGACTCCTCCACTCAGCTCCTTCAGGCTAGCAGCAGCAATTAGCAAACACCTGTTGGAGCTGTGCATCTGCTGAGCTCATAGGAGCTACTTCTGATTACAACGCTGGTAGAAACATTGTTAAAGGGTTAATAGAGGAGCCATGTTGTGATGGCTTCCTGAAGGTGGAGTTTCAGAAAGAGCTGGAGATTTTAAAGAGACAGAGGCCCAATTTAAAGATGTTAAATTACAAAGTAACATTTCTTTTAAGTCATATTTGATATGTACACTATAAAATATTTTTTTTTACAACAACTGAACTTAACATAGTTACTTTATTGTGCTATAAAAGGGCACTATGTGCCTGGAAAATACATAATACTGTCCCTTTAAAGGATCCTTTAGTGTAATGTTACTTGGAAAAGCCTTAGTATTTGCTGAGATGCTACTGATTACACAAACTTTCAGCACCACTATTCCAGAGCATTTGTTGCTTCTGAATATGTCTGCTGTAATCTAAATCCTGCTTTTGCTTTATACTTGTCATTTTCTCTGTCTCTAGGTCTTTCTGTGCTTTTCAGATGGCTTATGTTCACGGTGGCGATACCCTCATGGCTGCTTGCAGCGCCGAGTGGCATCCGGGAGCGCCGCTGCCCCTCGAGCTGCAGATGTGATGGGAAAATAATATACTGTGAGTCCAATGCCTTCCGCGATGTGCCGAACAACGTGTCTGTGAGCACACAGGGCCTCTCCCTCCGTTACAACAGCCTGGTGAACCTCAGAGCCCGGCAATTCGCAGGTCTCAGTCAACTGGTGTGGCTCTACCTCGACCACAACTATATCACTGCGGTGGATGGCCAGGCGTTCCACGGGATCCGGAGGCTCAAGGAGTTGATCCTCAGCTCCAACAAGGTCACGCAGCTGAAGAACAACACGTTCCACGACGTCCCAAATCTACGAAACCTCGACTTGTCCTACAACAAGCTGCAGGTTCTGAAACCCAATCAGTTCTTGGGTTTGCGGAAGCTGCTCAGTTTGCACTTGAGGTCGAACTCCTTAAAGACGATCCCCATGCGGGTTTTCCTCGACTGTCGCAACCTGGAGTTTCTTGATATCGGCTACAACAGGCTCAGGAGCCTGACGCGCAACGCTTTTGCTGGACTTTTAAAGCTGGTCGAGCTTCACTTGGAGCACAACCAGTTTTCAAAGATAAACTTTGCTCACTTCCCCCGCCTGACTAACCTGAGGGCCCTCTACCTGCAGTGGAACCGTATCAGGCTACTAACCCAGGGCCTGCCGTGGATGTGGACCTCCTTGCAAAAGCTGGACCTCTCGGGAAACGAGCTGGAAGTGCTGGACGCCAGCACGTTTCAGTGCCTGCCCAACCTTCAGACTCTGAATCTGGACTCCAACAAACTCAGCAACGTCTCCCAGCGGACGGCGGAGACTTGGATTTCCCTAACCACCATCAGTCTGGCTGGGAATTTGTGGCACTGTAACCCCAACATATGCCCGCTGGTGTCCTGGCTGAAAGCCTTCAAGGGCAACAAAGAGACTACTATGATTTGTGCTAGCCCTAAGGAGGCCCAAGGAGAGAAAGTGACAGATGTGGTGGAGACTTATAACATCTGTACAGCAACCCCAACCCCAATCCCCTCGACGACTTTGCCTCTCACTTCCCCTTTCCAGCCTGATTTCCCGCCTCTTCCCACGCAGCTGGTGACGGATAAAAAGCTGACCTGGAATACGACGGCCTCGCCAACTCCTTCCGAGGCCCCCACCACTGCGCCATTGCCCGACACAGACTATGTGTCCTTCCACAAGATCATAGCCGGCAGCGTGGCACTTTTCTTATCTGTGGCTATAATTCTGCTAGTTATCTATGTGTCATGGAAGCACTATCCCAGCAGCCTCAAACAGCTTCAGCAGCGCTCGGCGGTCAAAAAGCGCCAGAAACAGGCACGACAGACTGAGCGCTCCTTTAATTCCCCCCTGCAAGAGTATTATGTGGACTACAAGCCCTCCCATTCAGAGACTATGGATATGCTGGTTAATGGGACAGGACCTTATACGTACACCATCTCAGGTTCCAGGGAATGCGAGGTATGACCGTTGCCCTCCAAAAATCCATTTCCAGTGCGAGGCATGCGAGGTAAATTTTCTTAATACTCTGTTGGATATATATATATATATATATATATAAAAAACAAGCTGTTTTCTTCTCTGCTCTTGTCTGCTTTGGGATGAGGAAACAAAGGTCAGTGCACAGTGACTTGATTTCCAATATGCTGATTGTCTCAGATCTATATAACCAACCTGCTGTTCGGCCCCAATCATGTAATGATAAATGCTCAAATACGAGTCTTATTTTGGAGAGAACTGCAATGCATTATACATAAAGCAGGTCTATTTTTCATTACTTACACAAAAGACTCCCTGTTTGATTAATTTGCGCATTAGCAGCCAGCCTTTTGGAATAAAAACATTGTATTAGCTCGAGTCACCGTGCAGGTGCTTCTCTCCTATCCTGTGTGTTTGCTACAAGAGCCGTGGTAACAAACGCACGCGAGCTGTGTGAGTTTTGATATTTGTTTTCCGTCGTATAAAGTCTGTAAATCTTTGCAAACCTACCTGCTGATGATCACATATCTCACCCCCTTCTCTCTGCCTCCAGCGATTGTGTGTTTAGCATTTTCCTCATTGGTTCCATTTACAAAGTTCAAACAGTCGTTGCGCGCTGGAGAACACCATAACGGCCTGTAGCCAAATAAAAGATAAATTATGCATTTGGGCTCAGTTTCTGCTGGGCTGTGGCATGCTGCTGCAGTGAAAAACTGCATTATGCTGCTTTTGTTTAAGTTCATAAACATGAGACACACAGACAGCTGATACTTCTTTTCTTCCCTCACACTTTTTTGAAATTAAATCAGACCAAACTATTTTGTTCTAGGTCAGTTAGGAATTACAAAAGCTATGCCTGTTTGCTAAAAGCCAAAAATAGTTAGAGAAAAGTTCTTAAAATACTTCCTTTAAAGTCAGCATATTGCATATGTTAAACCTACTATGAATTTTTGACAGTCTGGGAAACCTCAGATGATGATGTCATGGCATTCTGGCAGTCTGGTTCGTCTTAGAGTACAATTTCCAGATGCCTGAAGGTAATACATTCATCTGTTCAAACAATTATTAGTAAATGTAAGCACCAGGGATTGTCAAGCCATCTCTTCAGGAAGGATATGGGTTCTGTCTGGCAAGAGATAAATGTATTTTAATACAAAATGTGTGCATTTATGCAAGACCAAAGCAAAAGATCTTGTGAAGATGCTGGCTCAAGTTAGAGAGGTGCGATCCTGCATTGGTATCGATCAGATTCCAAGTAAATACAGGGCCAGTATCACTGAAGCCAATATAAATACAAATACCAATACTTTTTGTTATTTATATTTGATATACAATCAAACTTCTGACCTTTAGGTGTTTTTGTGATTTGTTCTATGAACTCTTTTGTTACACAGATTTGTGACAAAGTGTATAGATATGTACAAAATGCCTAAAAAATATTTCAACACGATAAACAGAAACAACAGAAGAAATGCATTTTTTTTCTTAAAAAGTGCAAAAAAAAAAAATTGGTATTTCAGAGCAAATCAAAACAACTTTTTTTTTTCTGTGATACAGTCAAGAAACTACAACAAAGGAATAAAATAACGTTTCAAGAGGGAATCTGAAACTAAAGTGTCGATGTTATCGAGCCTTTGAATTTGAAGAAAAGCAATAACAGCAAAAGTCGTGAACAGATATAGTTTTGGTAATCCCGACTTGATACAGGAAAGGTTTAGTCTGATTTAATATCACACTGAGAGAAAAAAGGTTGTGTCTTTCTGGACATTTTGTGTATGTGTCTGGTTTCAAGTGGATGTGAAGCCTCTGGTCATTTTTGAACATTGAGTTCTCATTCTTTGTAAAAAAGAAAAGCATCAATTTGCTGATGCTTAATTGGACACTTTTATGGCCTTGTAACCCCAATGTTCCGGATCTGTCTCCTGTTTCTTGCCTCGTGCTCTCTGGTTCAGTCTGATTAATAGGACATGTTGTGGAGGGAAAACCGTAGCGTCACTGGACCTTTCTGTTTTACAAAACAGACATGCTGCCGAGCATAAAAACCCATCTCTCTTTTCAACTGTATATGTCTGTGCAGCTCAAAAGACAAACTTTACTCTCCCTCCTTGCCACACAGCTCATATTCTACATGCAGCCTATAAACAATTGTAAAATATTCAGAGGTTTCTGCTTTGGATCTTGCATTTTCAACTAAAGTCACCAGAGAGACGCTAGCACACAAAAAAAAAAAAGAAGAGAAAAACGTTTGCTTATTTCCTGTTAGGTTCTACAAGAAGCACGCTCAGGTAAATCAGCTCTTGTCAGATTGTCTGTGGCAGAATGTTTCTCAAGCAAGGGGAAAGCTTGAGGTGAGATGCTCACCTTATCAATCTAGTGGCTTTCATGTGAGAATGTGGCTTGGGAGCATTAAACGGCAGACCTAATGGGGCTTTTGGTAGCTAGAATAACTAATAGCCCATCAGAGGTAAGGAGCCGAGTCGTCCCTCAGCTTTGTTATTCCGTGCCCTCTGCAGCTCAGGGGAGCGGCTTGAGCTGTTAAAAAATGTAATGGGATTTTTTTTTTTTTACGTTTCATGCCAATCTCCAAGATTCAAAGAGGAGAACTCAGAAATTTTAAACCATTTTCGTTTTTTCTTCTTATTCATATTGAAGTGAAGCTGGAACATTTTGTGCTGCGATTACAAATTTACATACATTCATCACGAGCGTTAATGTTTAATGGGAACTTGTTCTTTTTTTTTTTTACACAGTGGAAGGATGACGCAACTGCAAAGTTTTGAAAAGAATATGGTGCACATGTTTGAGTTTCAGGGGGATGTTTTCTATCCTACGCACAATTAAAAATGTATGCATATGATCAAGTATATACAAGCTTCCCAACTAGCATTTGGTTATAAATTGGACAGCAACCACCATGCGTTCTGTAGTCATCAACACGCTTCTTTAGTGATTCTCTTTGGATATTTGACAACTACTCCCAGCAGAAACACAAGAGATTGGTTAAACATATAAATTCACTGGCATATATACAGCGCTTAAGCATGGTCCATAAATTTTCCATAGAGTTGAAGCTTAGCTCTCCTTGGTTTGGTGTATTTGTTGAAAGAAGTTTGAATTGGTAATCTTGAAATGTGCAGGTGTTTAAAGCTGTCCCCTTAAAAGTTTCTCAGAGTGTAATTCTACCTTTATCCGTCTTAGATCTTAACTGAGAGATGTAAACCTCACTACTCTGTGGACAGTAACACTGTTGTGCGAGCAGATTCCATCTTAGAGGGAAAGTATTATGCGTTTTCCAGACACATAGAGCCAATTTATAGCACAATCAAGTAACTGTATGTCACCTTTGTAATTTAACGCCTGGAAATTGGGTCTCTGTCTCTTTAAGGATCTCTTGTTCTTTCAGACACTCTGCCATCAGGAAGTCATCACAACATCGCTCCTCCATTAACCTTGAATGGTTGCCATGGGAGATTAAAGGATTTCTCAAACATTCATGTAAGAATCACAGCAACACTCTAGGTAGGCCTGTCACGATTACAAATTTTGCTGGACGATAAATTGTTCCAGAAGTTAATGCAATAAACAATAATATTGTGGTTTTGAGACCATTTTTAAGTAATTTGATGGTATAATGGCATAATAATAATGCAAGGGCACATACTAAAAGATCAGAAAACTTTAATAAACATTTAACACTGGAACATTTTAAATATAGAAAATAAACAAACAAGGCAACAAATAAAATGAATTTTGAAGTCTTTGTAAACAAGATTGTCCTTCAAAAAAGGGCTAGTTGAGACCAAAGCACCAAACTGAAGAATTTTATCATCCAGTTATTGGTAGAAAGAGAGAAAAAAGGAGAAATGATAAATCATGCCAATGGAAATTATTGAGTTTGTTTTAATTTATTATGCAATTCATTGATTTATTGATTACTGTGACAGGCCTTGGAACTAGGTACATTTTTGATGAGGGAAAAACATCATAACATGATGTAGAGCTCAAAAAAGTTGATTTTACATAATACTACCCCTTTAAGTCTGACTTGAGCCAATTTATTGTTGCCAGTTTGAGCCAATGGTCAGATTTGGGTATTCTAACAAGACGACAATCCAGAACACATCAAAACTGATTTTGGAATTAATAAAACCGACTGAAATGACGTTAATACTCTCAGCCCTAAAACGTTTGTACTAGGTCTAAGACACCAACATTACAAAATGAGCGCTACCATTTCTGAGAAGAAATGGATCTTGTTGTTGCGTACAAAAGGCATTTGGGTGGAGGAGCAACTTGGTAAAGGACATTAAATGGAAAGAAAATGTGCATTTATTTAGGTTTATTTGTTTAAATTTCACCCTGTGGGATTTTTGACATGTTGTTTTTATAAATCCATGCAATTGAATGTCAAATAATCAGGAAAAAAAAAAAAAGAACAGGTAAAGTAATTCATAATAAACTCCAAATTTCCATGGCATTCTACCCCATGATGAGTGCAACACTATGGCCATACCTCACACTGCTATGTCTGAAATCCATTTAAATAAGCATTTATTTTCAGTTGCATTTATTAGCTTTGTTGACATAATCCATCTCCGCAAAATAAGGCGGACTTCACCTCCAGAGTTTACAAAAAAAAAAAAAAAAAACAATTTTACGTCCACCTAAAAAGTGTTGGATTAATTTCTGTACCCGGCATGCCTTTAATTACTTCTTTTCCTTCAGAGTCCTGAGAGTCGCTGTATTAGCAGCGCTGCGCGCCGTCTCTTTTGACATGCGAGAAAGCCTTTTCTGATCGCAATGACTGGTAAACACAGTCTGCAGAAAGATGAAAGTGGGAGAGTCGCTGCATTGAAAAGAACGGCTCCGGGGCCAAAAGCCACACTCAGGAGGGCGTTCAGTAAACGCTGGAATCCAATGTGCCCCCTCAACACACACACACACACACACACACATCTTTTTAGCTTTCCAAGATAGAAAGCACTTAAGCTATTAGCTGCATTTTCAATTAGGAGAGAGAGCTTTGTAATTGAAGCCCGTTATCTTGTGCACATGCCCAGACCAACAGACGTGGAGTTAATTTGTTTCTATAGATTTCCTCCAGCACAGCTCAGCAGGTCGGTTTCGACGCCGCAGACTGAAACTCTCGGGGTGTGAATTTTGATGAACACTTTGAACTCTTCTTTTGCGAGGTCTTCCTAGAGCGCATTATTTGAAGGAGGGTGGGAAAAAAAAGAAAAGAAACATATATTCATGCCACTTCTGTGCTCATACAGGGCAGCCTCGGTGGTTTCTGTCCACCCACAAACCACTTCCTGTGAAGTAACTTCAGAAAATGTAAAAAGGTGAAAATCCCAGCATCGAAGCCGCAGGCGAAAGCTTTGTGCCCGGACAAAATGTGCAGGCATTAATAAGGTGAGGAGTTCCTGCTCACAGATAATTAAAGTGGGCCGTGTGAACACGGATGATGTGAAGAGAAAGTCATGCCACTGCTGCATGCACCAACTGCACAAATCCTGTCTAAAATAATTAGATTTAAACTCGACCAATTTTCAGGCTGGAATTGTGCGAACAGCGTTTGTGTGTGTGTTTTTTCTCTCTCCATGTTCAGATGAGTTTAGGCCAGGATGAGGCATGTTCATAAAGTTTCCACTTTCCCTTTCGATTTGCGTGCAGAATGCTGCAATCTGTCCCTCCGGCAGGTCTTATTAAACAGGGGAAACTTCACCGCGTCGCCTTGGACAGACCCTGAAAACACTGCGGGGGCTCTTTTTTTATTTACCAAACATTTGTCTAATTTGGAGGCACTAGGAAATGAGCCCTGATTTTAAAGTGTCAGGAATAAGAAAGATGATGGATGATCAAACCACGCTGTCTTCGCCTGCCAAAATGACAGCTTGCACTTCAGCTGTGCGTAAATTCACAGAAGGGAGGCTGCCATCAAGCGCGGGGAGTTTTGACAGGTTGCAATATTTGTTGCCAAATTAATGCCCGCCACTTAAGTGGAAGAGCTTGTAAGAAAAGGACATTTTTAGGGTTTAATTTTTTTTTTCTTAGCTGCACTTTGGACATGTTGTATGGGTCAGCGTTCATTGATGAAATGCTGACGCGTTTATTAAAATGTGCCATTCATTAACACGAAGTGAGTGATGAACATAATAAGTGCCCAGACTGACAAATGAGGCATCTTTGTTCTTGTACCTGAAAAAGCTCTAACCCCTGCTATTAATTCCCCTTTTGATTGCTTGTCTTCTTGTTTAGAGGGATTGAAAATTAGTGCGAGACTGGCTATCGGTGATGCATGGTTGCACAGAAGAAGACTGGTCGCCTGACGGCTCTGTGTAAAATGAGCTCTGGTCAACTCTCTGCTAACCCAGATGCATGAAAATGCAGAGAATGTTTAAAGAATGAACTTTAATATCTTTGCAACCTTTGAACTTTGAACCGCTCTGTGCATTAACCCTTTCTTGTATGAAATTATGATCCTTTGTGTCAGATTTTTTTTTCCAAATCTTTTTTTATTTTCTTAAGGCATAAAAAAAAGGTAGGAAAATTTTTTTGTAAAAAAACATTTTTTTTTTATAATTTTTTTTTTTACATTATCAATTGTAATTTTCTCCAAATGCAAAGTTGTTATTTGAAAAATACATCAGTAGTATTGTTCTTCAGGGGTTATCTGATGTCACAATATTTTTTTGACCTGCATGAGTCGTCTACAGTAGATGGAGGGACGGGGTCGGCTGGCGTGCTTTTTTGTCTGTCGGCCATATTGGATTTAACAAAAATAATTTCTTGCATTTGCAGCTGATGGCCAGTAGTTGATGGTGTATTTTATGACGCATTAGTGTCCACTTCAGTGGTCTGTGTGCATTTATAACATGAAAATCCACAAGAAGCACAAAAAAATGGCTTTTAGGTAGCTGTCCACTGTAGTGACCACTATGCATGAAAGGGTTAATGCAGAGTAAGGCTGTTATTGGTGTTTCATCTATTAAAATTGACAGTGAAAAGTGATACACTTTATGTGTCTGGCTAATTTCAACCTCCTTAAACTCATCGGATAAACAATGTGACACAGGTCTCCTGATGCTCAAAAGTCAGTTTTTGATTGGCTGAATGATCCTGGTGCAAGTGAACCTACAGAACTGGGCCAGTCTTTGTCGCTGTGGTTGTGATAAGCGTTTGTCTGGTTTGTCTTTTGAATAAAGCTCTCTTAGACTTTTGTCTTTCTCATTTCAGATTTAAGATGAAATGAGAAAAAGCCTTCAGTAGCTTTTTCTGTGGGCCAATCGAACCAGCTGTGTCTCTAAGCCAGATGTAAGATCATAAGTGGTCGTATCTGTAGGAATGTCTCCAACCCTTACACTCAGCTTGGTAATCCTGTTCGCTTTTTGCTTTATTTTGTAATCCAAGTGTGTGATTAACTTTATATAAAAAAAAAAAATTAGTGTTTCTGAGTCTTGCTCCACGGGAACTGTAGTCCTGCATGTTTCAGATGTTTCCTTCTTTAACACCTGGTATAACTGTTAATGGAGGGTCATTAACAGACTTCTGCTGAACTTGACGACCTGCTGAGGATGTAATTCATTCAGTGGGTTTGCTGAAGCAGAAACACAACTCCACCATACAGGACAGCAGATCTATGGAGCTAGGATTCAGTGACACGCTTTTTACGTCAAGCCCTGCGTCCAACCCGTAAAACATCCACCGCCGTGAATGACATTTTAGTTCGGTTTTACAAGTTCCGACGCTTTCCCCTCGCCAGAGTACATAACAGAGCGGGTCTGAGCTGATAAAATGCTGGCACGTACGTCCAAGTCACCTTCAGTTGTTTTGCAGCGCTCAGAGCCATCAGCTTAACAAGCACATGAAGACTTTTTATGCCCTCAGTCTCTATCAGACCACTGAGTGGCAGCCCAATTTACAAGATTTTGGGGATAGCGTTACGGCCGAGGCCCGCTGCAAGCAGCTCAGCGAGGCTTCAGCGCCCCAGCGGTACACACAACCTTCGAAAAGTGTTCAGTTAAAATTTTTCACCCTTTTAATCTGCTTTACGTTGATTTTTTTGCAAATGGGTGAAGACAAAGTAGTGAAAAGTGATGAGAAAGAAAATAATGAATGGGAAAAAGAGAAGAGCTATACATATGCTATGTATTGGGATGTAGATCTTAACTTTGATTGCTCTGGTCCAAACCTTTCTGGTTTAGCTCTTGGACGTATATTTAGGACCTTAGTGCTATTCTCAAGTCCACTTTTCAAGGATCGCCGTGTATTTAGCTTCATTTACCTTCCCATCAACTTACAATGTCCCTGTGTTTGTTGCAGGAATTCTGCAATTACCTTGTTTCACCATTGGAATGTGAATTGGAATATGAGTGTTCAAAGGTCAAGGCTTCTTCCAAAAAACTTTTTATGCAGAATAAACACACACAAAAAACTATACATTTTCATTTAGTTACATTAGGGCAGCAGGTTGAACTCTAGTCCAAAGGTCCAGAATACAAGTCCATCAGAGAGGCATCAGAAATAATTTGCTCTTTTGTGGCGTAAGATCAACATTACCCTTTTTTTTTTAAAACGAGTTATGATTTAAATGTATGTAGGTTGTTTTGCATTTCTCGTAACATACCACAAACATTTCCGATTATATTTATCAGTACAGTTATGTTCATTGATCATCACCTGTCTCTTTTCATTTCTAAAGCAGCCTGATGTGTCTATTAGAAATCAGAGTATTTAAACGTAGTCATACTGATAAGTTTCTCCAAAAACAATGAGTGGAGCTACGTGGGCCGCCGGATTCTAAATGGGAGCAGGTTTCCCCCACTTCAGCAATTTGCCTGTAGAAATCAATAGACAGTGGTTTTCTGGCTAACTTTGCCTAATCTTCTGATCGGCAGTGGTTGTTTACACAAATTTATATTCAATTCAATGCAAACATTCTTTTATTACTTCCAGTGTAATTAAATGTTGCAATAAATTTTTACCATTTAACTTCTTCTGCAAAGACTGACTCCAGATGCTTGATTTTAGGTTAGAAACTGTAGCGTTATGACAACAGATCTAAAGAAGCTTCTGACGTGAAGAAGATAATCGTGTTTTGTTGTCTTTCCCCAAGTATCCAGTTGAAAGAGGGGAATTTGTACACAATATACAGGACAACAAATCTCAGCTGGACGTACAAGACCTGTTGGTTTCTAGTTCTGAATCTTATCGTTTTTGTAGAGGTGCCTTAAGAAGACAATAGTAATGGAGAGAATGTAGCATTAGTTTCGTTTATTTAGTTAGTTTTTTTTGGTTTTGTTTAATTTGTAAACCTTTTTAGTAGATATTTAGCATCCCGTTTCACACTCCATTCATGTATGTGGCGGTAATGCTACAAAATATTGCTTGCTAACCGCCATTAAAAGAAGAAGATACTCAGACTAAGAGTCTCTAGGAAGGTTATCATTGGTTTTATCCACTTTCCATTTTAGATGACAGTTTTAACCGTGCGCCATCTATCATTCTCCTCTCCTGTCCCTTTCCGGTTTTTACTACTTTATATGCAACTAAAGGAATCTAGAAAACATTTGAACCCTAAGAAAACAATTAAGTTTTTGGAATACTGAAGGTGATAATCAGTGGCTCTGCATCGGTATTGGTTGCGACACGTAAATGTAGAAATAGTTTCCGTCATGCGTGGTATAAAGCAGCTGAAACTAGAACAGGTAGCTTGGCTTGGCCTGATTGTTCAACACAAATTCAATTTAACAGCCCCTCAAACAAAGCCCCGGTGTCTGCTGCTAGTCTCCTGGGTGCCCCAGAAAATCCTCATTAGAGGCTGTTACAGAAAACCCCAACAGAAAGATTCAACTTTGTGGTTTGTGGCATTATAAAATGCAAAAATAATTTGTCACTTATACTGACAATTCTTGGACATTCTCTAATGGTTTAAATCTAGTTCGTTGTCATTCATAGCAAATTGCGTCCGCCGCTGAATGCATAAGAAAAACGGCACCAGCTTACGTGCGGGTATTCTACAAATCGAATACTAAGACCACGCTATATTAGTTTCCAAACGTTGCTGGGTATGGAAAGCATGTGTCGCCCCTAGCCCGCACCGTATATGTCTCAGCAAGCTTCGGAAAATGCAGCGATTTCACAGTGCGTTAAAAGGCTCCAGTGGGATTCATTTGCACAAATGCACATAATCAGACTGCAGACCTATCTTTAGTTAAGCACCTCTCTGGCTGCTGTGTGCGTGGGGTGAGATCTCCTCCAAAAACATATTCGGCAGTATGATTCAGACTTTTGACAGATGTTTCTCTCGGGGAATGTGATGTCGGTTCTAGTGAGGAGGTGGGAATCATAAAAAAAAAACAAACAAACAAAAAAAAAAAAACACAAAACTTAACAGCAAAAGAGGCAACAGGGTATCTTTTTAATAATGGCTTGTAGTCTTGCATTACCTGTTAAAAGCAATGTGACAATTCCTTTGTTTTCGCAATGAGCATTCTTGGCATCTCTTCCTCAGCCCGGCTGATGTTTTCATGATTTCATTATTCTCATTATGATGTGCTAATGGCACACGTTGCGGCCAGCTAATAGCTTAATCTGGCACAGGCGGAAAATATGATGTTGTTCCTCCGAGCTGCAGCAAAGACAATATTGAATTTCACTCGAGGTTACAAGTGCTTATTTACAGAGCACATGTGATGAAGTGCTGTTTGGGTCTCTGATCACTGATCATTAGCTTGCAGATTGTTGAAGAGCCAGCCGAGGAGGGGGATCGCTGCAGGAGCGCCGCGCTGCTGAGGGCAAAATCAGTAAAAGTCAAGGCTCCGTTGACCTCCAGACATCAGCTTTAAGTTGAGGTCGGCATTGATTTACAGCATAATTAGCTTTGATATAGACGTGATGTTATGCAGTAATGTTGGAAAATGTTCTGGAACAAAGAAGAAGTTATAAAATATTTTTTATGTTGTCTTACTTATTGTGCCTTATACGCTTACTATATTACGGGGAGGGGGACCCCAAAGACAAGTAAGGCTGATGGGTCTTTATTATCATCACAGAATCTCCAGCATCCTGTAAACTAGCAAGGAGAGAATGTTTAATGGTTTTTGAAAACTCTCCTCCGCTTTTACCTCAAGGCTGTTTTATCAACTGAGCTTCAGTTTATTTGAAGTACGTGTCGATAGCAATGAGCGGAAAGTTTACTTTTTAGCATATTCGCTCACAGTGTGATCGGAAAAGTTGGGAGTGAAAAGAAATGAAAGGTGGAGGAGGCGTTCTGTTTGTGCGAAGTTAAAACGGAGCCGTACAATGTTTCTTAAAGGGAGGACATGCTTGATGTTAAATCACAGAGTTAATACAACGACTCAAAACTGAAATAAATGACATGATCTAAGGTAATGAGAGAAATATAGTAGCCTTCTTTCAGTCAGCTGACTGGCAGTGTGCAGCGGCAGCTGGAATTACTTTATACTTCGTGCAGCTGAGAAAAACTGCAGTGACTTTGGCACTTTGCTCTGATTCTCATTAAAACGGCTTTAAACAGCATTAACTTTAACTTTTTTAAAGCTTTTGTGTACCTTGTGTACCCTTTAAGCCTAATTAAATCAATTACCACTCCAGTTGCTGATTGCAACAAATCATGTTTTTGTTCACAGCAAACAGTCTGAAGTTTGTAACATAATCAGTAGCTGCACTGAATTTGGAGCAAAGCAATTTGGCTTAAATGATTTGGTCTTATTTAGAAAGAAAGTAACATTAAGCTAGTAGAACAACATTCTCAGTCCCAACCATAACCATGTTAAAAATAAATTGCACTACCTTTAAAAGCTGGTGAAAATCCAGAATAAGTTCAAAGTTGAGCATCTATCCTGGGACTCACTGCAGTTTCTGACAATAACTGTATATATGTCTGAAGAGCAGACTCCCATACAACACTAACACCCAGAGCTCTTTAATATGCTAAATCCCCATTTTTAGGTGATTAAATGTAAGTGGCCAATTCATTCAGTTGTTTCTTAATGGAGAGAAAAGAGATGACCTTCATTATTCTTTCATTTGTGCATTTATTTCAACTGAGAATGGTTATCCTCAGGCAGGGGAAACAAATATTGCAGAGGAAGCTGAAGAGCTAATGGATAATGAGATAAAGAACATTCTTAAAGGGGCTGGTAGCTTCGTGTGAAATTGATGTTTGTGAGCTCTACGTCATGTTACAATGTCATTTCCTTATCAAAAACACACCTGGAATGTTGCTTTGATTCTTTCATGCATGTTTGAAAAATCCTTTAATCTCTATGGCAACCATTTAGCTGTAGAAAACGCCATGTTGGAGCTAGCGCCACCTTCAAGGATGACGCTTCTCCTCGGAGCTGCATTTTCCAGGCTTCCGCCTCACACAGCAGCCCTCCCCCACTCCACTCCTTCAGACTAGCCAGGAGCAATTAGCAAACACCTGGTGGAGCTGTGCATCTGCTGAGCTCATTATACGAGCTACTTCTGAGTGTAGCATCGGCAGAAAGGTTGTTGAGGGGTTAATAGAAAAGCCATGTTGTGACAACTTCCTGAAGGCAGTTTCAGAAAGCATAGGTGTTTTTAAAGAGACAAAGGCCTAATTTTATAACAACTGAAGGTAACATAGGTACTTGGATGTGCTGTAAAAGGGCACTGTATGCCTGGAAAACACGTAATACTGCTCCTTTAAGCATAGCAAGGCTCGATCTGACTCTGATGACATGGACACACGTGGTTTCCAAAGAGTTCTGGGTCTCAGACTTTGATTGTTGATTGTGATGGAAGACAAATAAAAAATTCTTACATGTATGGGGATGTTCTGTCCGCTAGAAGTTGTCCAGGTGTACCAGAGCTAATTGGTTGCTGAAAGCAAAGTAGATCTTTATAAAGGATTGTGAACGTTTCAGTGGCCAGGTTAATTTGATCAATAACATTTCAGGCTCCAAATAATAAGGATCTGATATTCCCTCACTCATTTCAGCAGGAGAGTGAATAGACGTTAATACTGTAAATGTCGCTCGTGTAAAAGTGGAACCCGAACACGCGCCAGTCCATCTGAGATCCAGCTGTCCGGGTAACAGGTCCAGAGGAATTATTCATCAGGCCTTCTTTCCTCTCTGCTTTCAGAGAATCCCATGGGATTCACTGGCTAGAAAGGATATATAAGCCCTCAGGGGGGTTGTTTGTCTCACTTGCCGGGACTTGCCAGGGAAATCTCAAAAGATTGAGCCACACATGGAAGGAAGCTCGTTTTAATGGCTTTGTGTCCAGGGTCTTGTCCTTTCGGTCATGGTGCGTATCTCATAACCTCAGGTGACGGTGGGAACATTGACGCTTCGGGGCAACTCTGTCCTCACCTCAGCTCCCACTTTACTGCAAACGAGGCTCCAGTCCCTCTATCCTTATCCTGCATGTGCTTTGGAAAGCAGTTAGATAATCTGAAGTGTCTTTACACTTCAGATTACGTGGTGACACTAAATACTTTCCTACATTCACAACTTTTTGGTTACCACAGTTTATCATTTACTCTGATTTCTGCTGAAGGACAGGGAAAAAAAAACTAACACACATGAGCTTTCATTAAATTTAAATCCAGTTTCAACAGTCCCAAGAACATCTTCGACCTGTTTTATCGGGCGACGATTGACTGATGTTCTTTGAATTTTTTTTGGGGGGGTGGATTGATTTTATTGTTTGAAGTAGTAATTTGTCACGTGCTGCAACATTTCCTCTCCACTGTAACTCCGGGCTGGGGGGGAACATCAAGCCTCACTGTCAGACGTCCTGACAAATTGGCCCACAATTTCACACAGGCATTCAACAATCCATCATAGAGGAGGAATGCATTTTAGAAGAGGCGCAGAAACCAATTTCTGCGCTGACAGCAGCCTCAATAGACCACAGTCCAATGCAGCTTCTTGATATGTGGTGGTTTGAGTGAGGGATGCGACTTTTTTGACTTTCACACTCACTGTTGCGCCGGCGGTGCAGCCGGATTGGTAACTCAGGCAGATGAAAGCGGAGCGTGCCGACCTAAACGCTCTGGTTGAGTGTTAAAAGGCATTTAGGGAATCCCTAAGTGAACCCTAAGCGAATGTGGCAAGTAAAGGGAAAGTTATATCTCTAAAAAAAACTGATATGTCACATCACAGCTAAACCAGACCGGGCATACCAGATTAATAATAAATTATAGTGTAAGTTTATCTTTAGGTGGATTTTCTCCATTAAATCTTCAGCCTGACTTAAACTAGTAGATAAAAAAAAAGGAAAACCATTTCAATTTGTCTAGAGTCCAGAACAGCTTCTTCTTTAAAAAGTATTGCAGATATTAATGAATTTGTAATAACTTGACAAAAATCTGAAATCCCATCTTGAGTGTCCTATTGCTATTGCATATCAATCTGTAATCATGTGCCCCGAATTTCCTCCTTTTAAGCTTCTGTTCTCTCTGTCAGCGACACTTCTGCTTCAATGGGATTTGACAGCTTATCTAGCACTTTATAAAAAAAATTAAAAATCCAGGCACTGCAGACAGAATGGATGATGGGCACATGAAAATATTAGACATAACAATTTATTCTGTTTTCTGGTTGCGGCAGTCTGACTAAGCTTGAAGCAGTTACTGTCTATTTAGCCTTTCATTATATCGTAATTCAGTTAATTAGACTATGTCAACTGAATCTGAACGAGGGCTCGAAAGCGATGCTTAAATTAGAACGAAACATCGACCAGGCCTGTTTCTATGTCTCAGAACGTCAGCGTGTTTAGAGAGACAGTGATACTTCTTTTCTGCTTTCCTGTCTACCTGCAGACTGGTGTCTCACCAGTGGAGAAAAAAAGAAGTCCTTTATCATTTAGCAAAACACCTTGGTCACTCTGAGGAGATTAAATGGTTGAGTCAGTCAGCAGAAACAAGAATGATGTCACTTCTCTGGCACCGACACTATGAGTTAATGTAAAATATGAGCATCAAAGCACAGAGTTGCTCCTGGGGAAAATGCTAATCTGTCACAAGGGTTCCCCATGCCCACCATCTTTGCATGACATTTTCAGGTAATATGTCACAAATGTAGTTTATTTTTTGACTGGCCTGTAGAGTTCCTAACCCTGGTCCAGGCAGGGAAACATCTAGAACATGCAAGGCGGTGAGCCTGAAGGACCAGTATTATGATGTCTATCGCACATCTAACTTTGCATGGCTCTAGGTTAGGAATCCAAACATGTACTGTTTGTCCTTAGATTACCAGATTAACATTTTTAATAATTATTTCTAGGCCTGTCACCATAACAAATTTTGCTGGACGATAAAAGTATTCCAGAACTTATTGCGATAAATGATTATTTTGTCATTTTGTGACCATTTTCAAGTAACAATGGCATAATAATGCAAGAACATGTTCTCAAAGAGCAATAAGCTTTAAATTATAATTAACATTTACACACTGAAACTTGAAGATATTTAAAATGTCCAAAATAAATAAATAACACAACAGAAACAACAAATAAAATTAATTGTGAAGTCTCTGTAAACAAAATTATCATTTAAAAATGGGATAGTTGAGAGCAACGCACCAGAATGAAGACTTTTATCATTCAGTTTTGAAAATAATTTTCTTTTAATTTATCATGTGATTAATTGATTTATTGTTTATTGTGACAAGCCTAATTATTTCTCAGTCTTATAATATTTATTAGCAGTTAATTTTTAATCATATAAAATTTTATTTATCATCCAAACATCTGCTAAATGCCGTTTTATATTATTTTGAAAATTGATCAAATGTAATATTTTACCCATTCGAAATGTAAATAGGCGTTTAAGCTCTAGGAAAAAAATAATAGAAAGAGATTAATACCTCTTAAAACTTAATTTCTGAATAAATCAAAGTGCTTTTGTGCTTTTATAATGACTAAGTTGAGAACTCTTTGTTACTGTCTTTATGTTATCTACCCCATTATATATTGCACTGAATGTGGCTTGGAGGGTTTTCTTCTCTTCTCTTTGAGTTGGAAATGAATATTTTAGTAATCATTTTCTAAACCCACATTTAAAGCCTTTGTTGTCAATTCTAAATAGTTAAAATGTTAAAATTTAAGGTATGAATAACACAATGAACAAGACACTGTGTAGTAAGTGCTTGTATTTTGGCGTTATTAACCGGACGTATCCTTGTTATAACACAATTGGCTTACGGGCAAGAGGTAAATTACATTTAATTTGTTCTGAAATGATCCAAAGTCATGAAATACAGCGTTAATTTGAAGAGATGCCCATGTGGTAATAATGAAGCAATGGCTAACACGGACAGATTGTTATGAGACATTAACTTCCCATAATCCACCAACAAAACTGGCTCGTAATCATCCTTTCACTGTAAAACATGAGCAACAGCTGCCTGCCTAACCGTAGCTAACATTCGGCCTCCATTCTCTCTACATTACAAGAGATTAGAACCACTAATGAGACTCAAGTCTCAAACCAGGAGTCCAAGTCAAGTCCCAATCAGTCTCAATCTCTGCCAATTACCAGCTTAATGAATCCTGGGTAAATATTACCAAGTCGTATTCGCAAAATCCCCAGCGACCACAACTACTTACCATCCTATTAAACATGGAACATTTTGGGGATTAAAGCTTAATTTAATTATGAGATAAACAATTGTCTAAAGTTGGATCCTAATTCATTGTCCAATACTAGTGACTTTACATGAATTTTTTTAAATCTGTACTAGACTGCAAGTTTTTGCCATGCTGCTCCATGGTCAACTGTATAGTCAATACGGATGTGCAACAATGCAACAGGTGAATCTAAGTTATGTATCAGAAGATTTAATTATTTGGTTTTCAACTGGGACTTCACAGAGAAAACACTTGTACAACTAATCTTTTTATTCAAGTTGTGCACAGACAGTGGGGATGTAGTGATGCCACCAGCTCTCATATCTGATGCGTCTAATTCTTTGGCTGTGATAATCGCTGTGGGGTTTGACAAATGGAATTAACATTTGACAGATCTAGAGCTTGTTTTACAGTGTTTAGTATTTCCTCGACTTGATCTGTGTTTTAGATTTTGAAATCCTAATTTTCCAACTAGCAACAGACATTTTATGTGGATGGCACCCGACCAACTCATTCGGATCAGGGTGCAGGTTTGGAAAGTTAAGAGTGCAAAAAACAGAATCTTTGACCTCAATGTGATCATTGGTGAATAATGGGTTCTAATGAGGTGTACTTCTTAGGGACTAAAATAAACACTTTTTATAAACACATAATTGAATGAATACCTGCCTTAGAGAACAGAAAACGACAGACAACTGTGATGGAGAGCTTAAAATCAAACCCCTGACTTCCTAGTAAAACGCAGACTGTTTACATTCACTTCTTAGATTTTATATTTGATGCAGCAATGGCGGTATTTCAAAGAAGAGGTAAAGTGACAGCAGAGCAGCAGCTCAAATTGAAGCTATGGATCTTGTTATACTTGTATCATCTTTTTTCAACATTTTCTAAAGTAGGTAGGCTTCCTTTCCTCCCCAATTATACCACCAATTTAAAAAAGGTGAGTGCAATAAACAGCGAAGAAAAAAGACAAGGTCAAACAGCAAGACGGTGAGATGGGATTGCTGTTATTCCACATCTGGACAATTTATCATTCAAAGACATCAAGGACAGAAATATTACACCGAATAGGTGGCAAGAAATCATTTCAGCCATTTCACTCTCTTTTGAATAAACAGTTGACAGACCAGTACATTAACGCTACCTCTGGTAGTGCAAAAGTCTGGATCTATTAAAATGGATGGATTCAGTCGGAGCTGAACACAAAAAACATGTTGACTTGTTGCCAGCAGGGCAAGGTTCTTACAGAGACCAGTTGTATCTGCTAACCTAATCTAAATGATAATGACCGAGTTTTTCTAAATAGGTGCGTTGCCATTAAGCAAGTTTATTTTCAGAATTCCAAATTGCGCAATTATATGGTCAATGGAAACGCAGCTACACTCAACATATTGACACGAGGGATGGGATTTGACCACATCCTCGTTTCTGTGTGAAATGTTTAAACATTCGCTGCTGTATAATTTCCAGGGTGCATCAGGCACAGCTGGGAGGAAGAGGACGGATTCATCTCTTTGTTTTCACTCTCTGTGCCATTTCATATTTTCAAATCAAACAAGTGGGTCGGCTCTTTGTTGTGGCAGATATATTTTTTTTAAACCTGCCCTACCTAAGTGGCATATAATACACTGTGATCAGCAAGGGGTTTTTTTAGCAACCACATTTAAAATGCTTTCTGGATTCCCCGTGACTATACAGCAAGCAATTATCCGCCGAAAAACAAATCACCTCGCGTTGGGAAAAATTACACCTAATTTGGCCATTCACGAGAAAGAAAAACAACACTATCTGCGCAAAACAGTATGTGGGGCGCGTCATCCTCTTAGGATTATTCTTTGCTCTGTCTTAGCAGAATTTAAACGGGCCTCGGCTGATTTTGGACTTTCTTTCTATTCGTTCCTCCCGATTCCCCCAGGTACGCAGCGCCGTGTTTTCAGTGTCGCGTCTTCTCAGCAGCTTCTTCCCCCCAGCTGTAGTTTCTCAGACAGTGAGAAAACAAACAGGGCCAATGTACAGCGGGTAGACACGCTGGCAGAGGTGTGCTTCCAGCAGAATTATATATTTGGGAACACTATTGATTGGGCTGTTTATAAATTTGATCTCATGACTGTCAGAAAGGAAGAGTTTAAGAGTACCAGGCGATTCGCATGAAATCTTAATGAGGGAGCAAAACAGAGTCAGAGTGACAGAATTGCCT
Organism: Girardinus metallicus; assembly: GCA_903067095.1. Taxonomy (NCBI): domain Eukaryota; kingdom Metazoa; phylum Chordata; class Actinopteri; order Cyprinodontiformes; family Poeciliidae; genus Girardinus; species Girardinus metallicus. Next base: position 8,703 of record CAEGAE010052691.1, on the reverse strand, counting down.
GATTTTTTGTTTGTTTTCTTTTACTTAAAATTCTATTTTGGATGTGATGTTGGCGAGTTCAGAAGAATATATGTTAAACGCTGAAAATCTGAAGATTTTTTTTCCATCTTTCATACGAGGCAGTCAACACAATGATGAAATAGGGGGAGTAAATCCACGTTAGTCAAATGAGGCATGTTGAACGTCAATAGTCTATTACATGCAGAAATGTCACCATTCCTAGAGCCCCAAAAAACAAAACATAAAATCAGTTAGATGTGGTTTTATTGTGGAAAGCACATTAGTTAGTGAGCGTCCCATTGGCTTCAGTTGGAAGTCAGCGCCTGTAAATAAGACGACGTATTGGGAGTGAGTGCAAACGCTACATTAGCGTCCTCGTTATGAAGCGTTCCGAGGAGCCCTCTCCTTAGATTCTCACCGCAAAATGTGTTTTCACACGTGCTCTGTGATCCTGAAACTTTTTTCAATTCTCTTGTGTTTGGACTCCGAGTACAGAAGTCTGACTCAGTCGAACATGAATGCGATGAACACTGTGAACCAGACTGTGAACGGGGCTAGTAATGGTGAAGGATTCATGTACATGCCAGAAACACTTGGTGGTTTGTGCTTTGCTCTGCCTCTCAGTGTGAAAACCATCTTTACGGATCTCTTATTCTTACAGAGAACATAAGTTCCACCTTGGAATCAACTCCTGCAAAACCTCGTGTCAGTTCGACAAAGTGTGAAGCCTACCAGCCGGACCTTTCTGCAACAGTTGTCAAACTCACTTTGGATGTAGTTTGTCTCCTGTAATAGTCTGTTTATTCATTCATTTTGTTTTTTAGTTGTAAATTTATTTCATCAAAACAAAATAAGTGAAAAACAAGCTTCCTTCCGCAGACAGAAAACATTACTTTCTTATTTCTTTTAATAAAATTAGCATGCTAAGGGGATTTGCATGTATTTTTTATGGCTGTAGCAAGAGAATGTACTCATTTCACTGCATGGATTAAAGGAAAATTTGGCAACAACAAAGCTAGAGTTGGTAAAAAATATCCAATCACTGTAAAAGAAATGTCAGCCATATCAAAATAACAACAGCATAACTTGAATTCAATATTCAATGAAGTTCAGTCTCTGCAGGGTTTTTTTTTTATGGAACATAGCTCCATATTATTTGCACAAATTTGCCAATTTTCTAGGTGCATATCTAAAATGTCCGAAAGAAAATGCAGCTTGGGAAGTTGAAACCTAGGAGGAATGCTCCTTGACATGCTATTCCCGGATGTTTGCAGAACAGCCAAACCAATTGCAGCTTTTATATTCCTGTGGATGTTAACATCCGCAGTAGTGCCAAGACAGTTTTCACTGTGTGCTTTAATGCACAGTAGAGTATATTTAGTGTTTGAAGTATTAAAATAGGCAGTTATGAACATTTTAAGAAGAAGTCTCAAGTATTTGTGGATTTTAGTTATTGGCTGACAATAACTCTCTGATGTTCCCTGAGTGGTGGAAATGTTTTGATGATGGAAAAGATATGAGAAGAAAATACATTTTCTTAAAAATCTAATATTGTCACTGCAGCATTGAACAATATTACAATTATGTTTTCTTAATATTGTGCAATACTACATAGATTCAACCAAATCAGTTTTTGATAGACTAGCTACACATATTCCATTATCGAAGATCTTCAGTGATAATTTAAATCCAAATTGCTTTGACAACTATATGATTGAGTTGATGTGTTTCTTTAAGATATTTTTGAAATCCCAGTTATACTTCTGCATAACTGGTGCACCAACTACTTCACCTAATATAATGAGTCCAGTTCCCCCTTTAAGCTACCACATGCCTATGCAGTAAATCAGTTCAGGCAACTCTCACTAATCTGCTGTAAAAAAAAAAAAAAGAAGAGCGAAGCTGTTTAGATAAGCTGAAGTTCTATAATTACAGAGTGCAAAACAAAAAAAAATATCCAAAACATTCAACATTTAGCTATCTGTTGGATTTTCAAATAAAAAAATCCAACAGAAGAATGGAAAAAGATTTGTGCTAATTAAAGTTCTGAGGATGAGCATTTTCATCAACACTGTTTGCAGAGTTGGGGGTCATTGGAGTCAAACTGTGTCAAACATGTAAATTTGAACCTTTTCCAACTCGGATGCTTCAGCGTCGACGTCAAAATCTGTCAAAAGTTTCTCTCCCGTCATTGTGATTACTAATGCCAGATGATTGGCTCTGTTCTTGCACCACTTGTGATGTCATCAACCCAAATACTCACATTGGAGAATTGTTGTTATTTTTATTCATTGCACTTTTGCGCTCAATACACTGTCAAAAAAACCCAACCAGATTTCAGAAGGGCACTTAGTTGTTCAGAGGAAAACAGGTAGACTCTATAGCATCCCCTAGTGTCTGTCCGTGCACATTCCTGATTCTTTCAGCTCTAGGAAAGGAAACCAACACGTCATTACTAGTTTTTATTTTTACTGTGGTAATGAGAATACAAACAACTGAATGATATCTTTAAAATGGTATCTCGGTTATAACTGTGTTTGAGAGCAACGTGAGCAATGATGGTTGCTGGATGCAGCTACCGTATTACCAGTGCTGGATGTCTCTCTTATTATGGGATGGCTGTTTATTGTGACATGTTTTTTTTTTTTGAGGTTATTCAAAAACCATAGCTTCTAGGCATGTCCAGTCTGAGAGAGAGAGTGTGTGTTAAAATAACCACTCAGCGCTCTAGTAAAAAACTACCTTCGTGGTTAATTAAGGAAGGACTGCGTTTGCTCACATGAAACAAGAGAGGCAGCACACAAGTCTGTTTGTTGGATTTTTGAGCAACCAATGTGGCTGTTATTCCCGTGAAGGGGAGCCTTCAGGATTTCTGTTTTTTTTCCCCCCTAATTTGATTTTATTCCGACAAATGAATTTGAAACACCTCAGTAAAGGAAAGGACGTCAAAAGAAGTATGTATGTGTACCCGCCAGAGCTTTCTTGCCCGAGATAAATCAGCGAGCGAGATTTTCCGTGCCGCCACGCGGAAAGGGCTTTTCATCAATTTGAGAGCGAGAATTTGCATAGATTTCGGGGCCCATTCGTGCCCGGCGTTACTGTTTTATGCCACTTTAAGTCAATCTCTGTTTCTAAAAGGCACAGAGAGTTTGGTTTACCGTCAGGGACAGAACTGAGGAGGCTTGGGGAGGGGCAAGAGGTCTCTCGCTAACACTTTTAAACTCCTGCAGCTTCTGTTACCCTTTCCCCTCATGTCCCAAACACATGACATGAAGTGACATGAAGAATACTTTAGATTTTGACGAGCCTATGCTTTTTTCTTTTCAAACTAAATTGAATAAGCCGTCAATCCTAATGGGAGAAAACTGAACACTTTTAAACGGAATATGTTCCTCTCCATATTAAGTCAGCTTCATTCAAACTGTAATGTCTTCTCGGGATATCCTGGAGCGATGGAAACTATTATCCCGCTGAAGCATTTTTATTGCCTGCAATATGTCGCTGCTGTAATGTTTTCCGGCCACGTCTAATCTGTTAGACGCACGCGGCATTGCGTTCCATAAAACATCCACGAGCCTTTGCTTTGACATTTCTGTGCCACGACTCACTTCGAAATGTTCAGCCTGGGATCCAAACACATTTGGCGATATGAATATGAGCTGCAGCTTTCACTCCAACCTGCTGCTTCTCTACAACCTACAAGGCATGGAGCTGCAACACTACAGATATTGCTGGAGTCATGCATGCCTTCGCTTCCCTCAGGAGCGTAGGCACACACACACACAGGCACACAACACACCTTCATCGTTCAGGGTGACATCATTTCACCAGTAATCTGGTGGCAGTAGCATCCAACCGTAGAGGGAGGAAATTATGTGTTTTATGAATCAAAACCTTCATCAGTTGCTACTTCCGAGTCACTCAGTATATTTTTGGTTCATTCAGTGTAGGCTGGGGCTTTAAAAAGTCACGCTTTTCAAATGTTATTCTTAGAAGTTACAGCTTTTTTTTGTAATGTGTGAATACCGAAAACTTGAGTTTTCGGGATGAGAATTAAAACTGCAGTTTGCAACTTTTACTTACAATCTGTTTTTTGTTTTTTTTACATATTTGGTAAAACTGTCACCATGTTGTGACAGTACGTTAGGAGACAGATGATCTGTGTAAAGATCAATTTCCTCCGCCTCCTACCTGAGCTACTACTGCCATCTGAAAAAATGCAAGAAACAACCAATAAGAGCCAGGAAGAGGGTCTTAGCGCTGTCAATCAACCCCATGTACTCACTGCTAAATATGCTAACGGCAGAGAAACCACTCACCTTTAGCATTCATGACAGGCTGTGCTAGCTGCACTGTAGCAGAGAGCAAAGGTGATTAACAGTAGGTTGTGATTAACAGCGGTAAGACCCGCCTCCGAGCTCTGATTTGTTGTTTCTAATTAGCACTGGGAGCACTGGGAGAAGGAAGAGGAGCAAATTTTTTCAGATTTGCCTCATACCATACTCTCACAACATGGTACCAGTTTCAACAAATATGTGAATTTTTTTTTTCTTTAATGAAAGTTACACACTGCTGCTTTAAAGACATGAAATACTGTCCATTCCAAAACATATACTGTCAACAAACTAATAATATTCTGAATATGATGAGGCGCTTTTAAGCTAACATATTTTACTCACAAAGATCAATCATGATTGAAACCGTAATTATAACAACTTAGCCGCATCTTCTTAATTCTGCTGCTTGCAGGAGGTAATGAAGCGTCTGGGGATATTTTAAGCTTTTTTTTTTTCCTTTTGAAAACCGTGAATACAATTTATTTCCCCCGCCGACTCTCATTCAGTCATTCTGTTGTGTCATTTTCAGCTTACAGCATCCTGCATTTCTCAGAAATGGGAAATCTAACTATGCCAGTATGACTGAGGGGGGAAGAAAATCCTAAAGTTGAACTTCCTGACATCTCTAAATTACTTCCATTTATCATAAGCCAACAACCATGGGCTCTATTTACAAGAATCAATGGTGCAGTTTATCAGGTTCCTTTATATTTATAAAAAAAAAAAAAAAAACTCAACTGGTTCTCTTAGCAGAGCAGCAGCAGGACACTGAGCTGTGCTCACATCATTGAACTCCTCACCCTATTATGCAAAGCGAGCCAGTTGCTCTGCAGTGAAATTCCATTTGGCTGCTTGTGTCAGTAAAGACGAGCTTTAAGTCCTTCATAGCTAAGAGCCAGAGTAAAGAGCAAACACTGAAGTCTGAGCTCTGTTTGTGAATCTTATGGCAACTGTGACTCAACGCTTTTCGACTTCATTTTTATGTAAATTACCGTTCTGGTAATGTCCGTCCATCGGTTTTCTGTGCCTTGCAGGGTCACTCGGTTTGTCGGTGCCCATCTCCAGCAGTCAGTGAGTGAGAGATATGTTCATATTTACATACATTTGCCTTTCTTGCACTGTTAGTCATAAAATGGAACAGTAAGGCGGGCTGGTTTTGACAAGTTTTATCTTTCTCACATCTCGTAAAATAGACCAACAAAATATTTTATTTTTTGTGATGTTTTCTAGTTTGAAATATTCTTTGAAGCTGCAGAAAAACCATAAAAAAAAAATAAAAAAAAGAACAGCATCCCCCATCCTAAAATGATTTTCTTGTTTTCTCATAAATTATTAATTTTACATAACACAACACATTGGTGGCACCGTCAGGATCGGTCTCAGGCAGAGGTCAGCTAGCTTGGGCTTGCCAGTGATAAAATCATTCATGAGTAATCTGCTTTGGGGCATCAAGTCAGACCCTTGAGAGGGTGCTGGGATGTTAGAGATACGTATGGCCCCTTTCCAAGCCTGAGTAGGCTCCAAACCCTGAGCCCACTCAGTGAAAGCTGACTCTCCGCTGCTTCTGCTTGCATTGTTTTGTAATATTTAATACTGTTGCTGTTGTTTAGTCACGTATGAAGGCAGAAATGAGACCAAGCGAGCATCCAGGAAGAGGGATGTTCAATAATAACGAGTAAGTTCAACCAATAGGTCAAAAATAGCTTAACATAATATCAGTAGCTAATTGGCAATGCTTGTTAAAGGTAACAAGCATATTTGTTTAAACAGAGGTTCAGATCACCTAATTTAATCTTGTGAAATTCTCTCTCTTTTTTTTTTTTTTGCAAAGAGTCTTATTATGCGTTTAAATTTATCGCGCTCTCTTTCCCCCCCACACACACACACACACACAGTCACCATGGTTGTGGGCCTGTAAAGCTCTGGCCTGCCATCAGGAGCAATTTGGGTTTCAGTAGTGATTAGTGGACAGCTCACTCCACCAGCTGAGCCACAGCTCAACTTATTAACCCTTGTGTGATTTTTAGGTCATTATGACCCCCCTTTTTTTTTTTTTCTTTCAAAATACATATACACAAAAAACGTGCACAATGAAACAGACAACAGCAAGGTTGCAGCACGATGCCAAAAACCTTTCTTTCTGCTCCCAAAACACAGAGCGTTGTTAATCTACTTGACCTGAAATAAAACAAACAACAAAAAAAAAAAAAACGGAAAGTGGCTAACTAGAAACAAGCTCGTCTGAATAGTTAAAAAAAAAAAAAGGACTGACTCATGCAGCGCTGCAACAAATAACATCCTGTTTTGGATCCAAAGATTTAATTAGAGTTTAAATGTTCACATTGTATTGGCACAGCAAGAACACCGGGGTATTTTAGGCCTCGGGTTTGTGTGACCCAGCTGTCTTATATGTTGGATGTTTAGAGTAAATGTGAAAACAAAGATTTCAAAATGAAAATCTCCACACAAAAAAATCATAATAGGTGATCAGCGTATATCACAGCATATGACGCAGGTGTTTATAAAGGTTTACAGATTAAATAGACCCATCGTGGACATGGATGCTATCGACGTTTCTCAGGTTTAAACTGTCATTCTGAACATTGAGGGGTGGATTGAAAATGCAACATTCAACTACAATAATCTAAGGTTGAATTTGCTTTGCATTTTCCTCTATTGAGGAAGATACAAAAGTTGAAAAAGGATTAAATATAATGTCTTTATTTTGTTTTTAATAAAGAAACTGTAATTCCCAAGATAATCAGTTCCATATCTGCACCTTTGTTATTCAGATATTTACCCCCATGGGGCTGGACAAGGCCCAAGCCCTTAAGAAATTATTGATGAAGTTCAGGAACAAGCCTCTGGCACAAACTAGGAGAAGCTGAGATGCAGTGTTTCTGTCTACAGTCAAGCAAGAAAGAAGCCCATCCTCCAAAGTTAATATTTTTCAGCCTGACAGAAATTTCTAGCTGCAAATACGCACAGGCCAAGTGGCTTCTGGACAAAAATTTTATAGCGTTGGGCATCAATATTTACATCAATGTTTGGCTTATGTAATTATGATAATTAGTGAAAATAAAGACAGTTAAGGTTTTCAAGTTTTACTTATGATTCCAGCATCTCTGAAATCATAAGTCAAACTCGTCAAACTCTCGTTAAGGAAGGAATTCAGAACTACCAATAATTAAAAAAAGCTTCTCACAACAAGGTACAATCACTGACAGGCTTATTTTGTATGAGATTTTATAAACAAAATCGTCCAAATTTACAGCTGAATAATCCTCCTTCTCTAACAGCCGACATGCAATCTAGCTACTGACAGAAAAGATAAAAGAAATACATATATATTTAATGATAACATGGGGATCAATTCAGATTAATGAATGAAATGTGACAAATTGAAAGGGAATGCTTAAAAGTAACTTCAAAACCAATTAAAACAATAAAACGGGGGACGAGAAAGAACAGCAGAACCACAATGCAGCTAGAATCACAAATACTGTGTTTAGAAAGTGGCAGAGCCCAATGGGGCTGCAGACGGCTGATGTCTGGGGACGCTGTCCAGATTCAGTCCTTCCTGCCACTTTGGAACAAAGAGTCATAAAACTCGACCGTGTGGTCAGGGCTAACCTAGAGATGGACAAGGAGTCGTGGCTTTGGGCTCTGTATGACAACAAAGAATGACCGTGTACAACAGAGAAAGAAAGAGAAAGGGCCAATGACCAGTCGCTCCAGGATGTTGCAGCATTATTTTTGTAATTGTTGTGCTCTAACATCGCTGATTTTGCGGCACCTTTTTCAAAACGTTGTGGTCAAAGTTAAGCTTTATTTTCAGTCATGACATGGTCTTGAAAAAGTTGAAATTGCTGCACATAACCTTTCCTTTCTTTCGTTCTTTCTCGTCAAGTTATTATCTTCTTACCTGAGAAAACCCTGCATCATCGTCCTGCTGCTGGACTCTGCTCTAATGTCTCCTCTCTGGCTGTTTGCTCTTTCTATTGCGACAATAAAAATGTATTTTAAATATATGGAAGACAACAATGAGCACAACTTGGGAACAGAAATGAAAGAGGCTTGGGTTTATTCCTGGCATTAACTAACTAGCAAGGATGTAAAACAGGAAACAACGACATTAGCATTCTTGTTAACAAGCTTCATATGACATACTGACATGGATTAATCATCATTTAGCTAACAGTATCTGCATGTAGCACCATAGACCTTTTTCACGACAACCGGAAGCTGCATCTCATAGGGCTGGGGTACTTCCTGTTTTATTGGCTGCATTTCAAGTACTCTAAGAAAAATGTTTCTCCTCCGGTCCTTTTCATCATCCTTACTTAATTTGCCAGCACTTTCTTTC
>CAEGAE010052690.1:0-27879 GCA_903067095.1 Girardinus metallicus | reverse complement strand
GTCTCTGTGTTGCCCTGCGACAGACTGGTGACCTGTCCAGGGTGTACCCCGCCTCTCACCCGGAACGTAGCTGGAGAGGCACCAGCAAACCCTCCCGATCCCATTAAGGGACAAGGGTGAACAGAAAATGGATGGATGGATGGTACAGGAACTACAGGTACTAGTCAGAGTTGATAGGAGGATAAAAAGAGCAATTTATATTTTCACACACCTTCAAATTCCCAAATTTAAAAGCAGTGATATTTTTGGGTGAACAGAACCATTTGTTGGATTAATCAATACACAAAACAACAGGAAGCGCCAACTGCAGATCCAAGATTACCAGGTCCAACAACTCTGCTTGTTATTTTGATTCAAACAAGATCTAGAAGAAAATCTCTTTCAGATTGAAGGAAATTAGCTAGGATGTTCAGGAACCAACCAGAGCTCAACCCCGCAGCCAGTTTTACATCAACAGGAAGTGACATCATATCCAACCAGGACAGCAGCACCTTCTCCAAAATCAACAGCTTCAAAGTCTGCTGAAACTGAACAAGCTAATGCATTCTGTAGAAAGGTTTTATGGTCAGAAAAGAAAACATAAAGGTGTCGTGTTATAATAATTGCACCAATTCTCAAAGCATGGTGGTGGTTGCTTCATGCTGTAGGATTCTTTTTGTGTCAGTGATACTGGTGAATTGCACAAAGTGGAGGAACTAATGCTCCCATTTGTTTTTGTAACTTCCCCCGCAGTTATGATTAAAAGTTGGACACAGTCAGGTGTTTCAAATGGACCCCAGAATAAAAAATGTCTGTGAAACCTCCCCAGTTAATAAAATGACATATATCTGTCAACAAGCTGACTGCAATAAAGACAGGACAACGAGACACACCACTTACAGCCAACATCACATTTTAACCGGTTGCAAGGAGAGCAGAGATTAAAGAAATGCCACAGGAATGTATGTGTGAATGTGTTTTTTCTGTGTGCATATTTTACTTCTATTCATACTTTAACTTTTCAGATTTTTTTGAAGTGTTGAAGCTTCATGCAGTCAATATCTTAGTCTTAGCTTCTTCAAATTTTTATGAAACAGAGATAAGCTTTCCAGCTAACAGCTGGAAAGCTGTTAGCTGGAAACAGCTAACAGCTTTCAAGCAAGGCAGAAACCAAAGTAGATTACTGCAAAACTTAAAATAATCCCAATCTTTTAAAGGTCATTGTGGTTCTTAGTAACTACTATTAGAAACTGAAGCTAATAACAGCAGATTTCTCTGAATTTTATGCTTTCAAAAACTGGTTAACAAATATAAACTATCATGAAGCAAAGATAAAAATGTTATTTCTACAGTTATGTTTTATGCAAACAGCAGCTTCTGATAAAGACCAAAGTTGAATTTTCTGAATCTGAATAATGACTCCTACTTATTTATGGAGGCTTAAAATAGTTAATTCTAACTTTTAGAATAGAATGTTTAATCAAATAATTTTTGATATATATAGTTTATTAAAGCATTTTTGGATTTAAGTGGGTGTAAGAAGTACGGAGGACCAAAACTTACATAAATATGCAAGAATATGATTAACTGAGTTCTTTATCTAATTAATATTGCAATAATTACCCTATTTATTTATTTATTCGCCCCTGCGTCCTATCTCTGCCTGCCCTTTTTACTTTTCCTTATGCATGAATAAATGAATGAATAAATGAACGAACAAACAAACAAGACGATTAAATAAAGAAGCCAATTAATTACACGCTTACTTGGTTACATTCAGAGAATTCACTACACCAAATAGATTTAATGAGAATCTATTCTGAATTATGTCAGTGTTGGCCCTCCATAGCCGTGCTTCTGCTACTTAATATATGAAGGTTAAGGAAACCCTTTTTAGATAACACTGTCTCTGTTCACCGACTCTGGTTCAGATAAAGTTTTGGAAATAACTCGTCGCAGCAGCAATGGCAGCTCCCATGACTTGGAGGAGGCTGGTTCACTCGGTATACTCCCCGGCCATCGCCGGGGTTTTTAGCCGGATATCTGACCGGTTCTTCCGCGCCCAGGACAGAAGGAGAGGGTAAGAGTCGCAGCTGACTGCCTCAGACCCAAACGCTTGGATAAAACGGTGTTTATCAGATTGAACCGTCTTTCCGTTTAGCAACGCTTGCTAACTGTGATGGGTTCATTATCGGACGCCGGTAATTCAGTGCCGTTGTTTTAAAGCAGCTCTTTAAAAATTCAGCTGGATAACAGTTGCTTTTTAAACTGACGTTTGTTCATCCGGAAAATCTCCAGAAAAGCAGTCGGGAATGCCTCTCTCTGGACCCTTAAAACCGCAGATAACCTTAACAGAAAATTCTAGTTAACTGAAGTGGCCGTTATTCAACCGTCCGTCAGGTTACAAAAAGCACACACCTTCATCTACATCACAGGTATGAGGCACCTGATCTCTCTTTCAAGTCCATCCCGTTGACAGTTCAGGTCTATTAATGAACGTTTAGCAGGTGTATTGAATTCTCTGAACGACACACCCACGTTTTCTTTGAAGTGAATCATTTATTTACAGAATATGAATAACCTAATCTTGAACGTTTTATTGTCTGTTTTTTTTTACTGGAAAAAACTAATTGAGGGGGTGGGAGGTGCTGCAACCCACCCGTCGTTAATCACTTTATTTACGGTTTTATTTTACCTGGAGGAAAACGAACTGCTGAAGCAGACTTTCACTTAAAACGTAAATGCGTTTTACTGGGATGAACCAACACACAGCTAGCCCACCGCTGAGCAGTGAAAAGGAAAATGAAATGTGGTTTACAAAATTTTGTAAATATCTGGAAAGTGCTATGAAAACCTTTGAGATCTATTAATGGAACAGTACCCAACTAACCTAGTGATTCAATTCAACTTAATCCAAAGAAATTTAATGTTGTCGCAACTCATATCAGCCGAGGTTCTTCAAACCTTGGCTTGAAGGTTGTAGATGCTGATAGCTGTGTTTGTTGTAGTTTCACGAAGTGGATGCTGCTCAGGGTTTTACATTTTTTCTATTCAAGTTGATAAGATAACTAGCAGTGTAACAAACTGAGGCGAGCTTGATAACTACTCGAGTTGTTGCTATACAGATCTGCTAACCTGCAGTCAGCTCCTGTACAGATGTGCCACTTATAGCTTATCAGCTAGTTTTAAAACAAGAAAAAAGGTTCTAATAATCATAACCATCTGTGTTTATATTATATATAAATACACATTTCAGGCAAACAGGACCCACTGCAGTCCTCATTCTACTTAGCAGATGTTACAATGGAGAAAAACCTGCCTTTATTCAACAATTGGAAGCAAAAGAAGAGTCAACAACAAGTGCTTTTCTTTTTTACAACTTGAACTACATTTTGGCCTTAAAAGTGTTACTTTCCAGCATTTTGCAATGCAGATTCCCTCTCATTATAGCTGAAAGAGCTTCCTTTGAGCTCTTTCAGGCTCGTCTTGTTTGGTGAACGAATCTTGTACTGGATGTGGAAAGTTACAAAAATGGAAATCTGAACAAGCGGCCAAAATGGCAGCCCACGCCCCGCCTTCAGGGTCACTGGAGTTCTTCCTGTCCCTAGATGTCCTTCACTGGGACAGAAAGAGCAGTCTTCAGCTCTTTAGGTCTTTGGTTCTCACACTTTAAAACCTGAGAAATTTGTAAAAATAAGAATTTGTCATTCTTATTACTGAGGGAAAAGTAGAAACATTCTTTCAGCCAGCTGACCAAGAGTTCACAGTAGTGGAAGAAAACTTAAAATTCTCATTCAAAGAACTTTAAATTGTAGGAAATTGTATGATCAGTGTTGAAATTGGTCCACGTGTGGTTCCATAAGTAAAAATGGTTAAAAAGATGTTGCTCAATAAGCATCATGGGTGGCTGTCCATGACTTTGTCATTTTTCTTTTTTTTGTGACCAGAAATATTTTCTAACAGTCGTATTGTTCTTTCTTGTGAGGCATAAGTCCAGTGTTTCAGTCATCTGACCAGCAGTGTGCAGCTACATGAAGTCCAGGAGTAAAAGTCCACAACTCTATCCAACCAGCTGGAGAAATATCTGGTCTCTCTAGCACTTTCTCTGGCATCTCATTTGAAGGATTTTTGCCTCAGGAACAGCATGACTGAACATTTTGTGATCTTGAAACATATATTTTTTTTGTGTAGAACTGTCCGTTTTGTCCAGTGTTAAAAGTGAATCGTAAAGGCCAGCCTGAAAGACTTGCAGTATTTGGATAATTGGTCCAGCTCTTACAACCTTAACCCTGTTTATACTTGTCAATCAGTCAGAAAAGCTGCCTAGAAAACCACAATTTTTCTTTTTGGAGAAGCCCTTTGTTTTATGCTCACCTCTATAAACGAGAACCTTGGCAAAAGCAGAAGTTTAAAAAAATGTGGACGGCTGTCATAAATAACTGTAGTCAGTCTAGAAATAGTTTCATTCTGGGATCTTAAAGAAATGTTTGTCTTGTGCATTTGAAACTGTGAGTAAATGATGACAAACAGTTCCAGTCCGAGAAACAAAAGGCTCAGTATGTAGGCAAAATATGTTTTATTTTATGATCCAGACAGCAGCCATACACAAACTCTGGGGAATAGAAACATTGCAAAGACACTGACTGCCACACAAATCTTACACGATGTCTATATTTTCTCTGGCATTGTAACCGATCAGGAGATGAGAACTAGTAGCTCTCTTGGTTTAGTTGTTTCTCTCGGTACCAAGGACATCTTGGATTTGAGCCTTATTTTTTTCTTATTTCTTCACTAAATCACTAAAATAAAACCGAGGGATAAGATTAGGAAATATACAGGCCCCAGCCATGATTAGAGCATGTCTTATATCTTTAGAAGTTAAGGACAGGAATTTCCATTGTGCCTCTCTTATCTGTCTTAGCATGTTGAGGTTGCGCCAAAGAACAAAGAGATAAAACTTGGTGCAGTGAAAATGTTTGCCTCGTTTCAGATTTCTTCACACCAAAATGCTTCTGATCATTAAATAAATTTTAATATCAGAGACCCTCAGTTAAAACTAAATGTAGTTTTCAAATGAATAATTCTTTTATTAAGATGGGGGGGGGGAACTGACCATATGGACTTGGAGCATTGTGAAAATATAATTCCTTCCACTATTCATTAATGGATTTATGGTGATTTTTTTCTTATTCTTTGAAAAGCTGAATTCAATGTCACGAGCCACATTTATGCCTCGTTACAGCCTGAGTGAAGAAATTAATTTTATTGACCGTGTTTGTCTGAATGAAGTAGACTATTGTAAAAAGCAACGCATCATACTCAAAGGAAAACAGCAAATGAGAAGAAAGAAAGTCATTGACATACATTCATCTGAACGGGGTTATAAGAGTTGGGATTCCAGTGATACTGGCATTGAGAGCCAGTGGAGAAAACTGGAAACGGTGGTGAACTTCCTCAGCAGTGGCTAACCTGACAAAATCAATCCATAAGTGCATTAACGACTCATCCAGGAGGTCACATAAAAACCTCACTTCCCTCATTTAAGGTCAGCGTTTATGATTCAACAGTAAGAAAAAGACTGGGAAAAAAACCCCTGTTAGTCTCAAGTCATTAAATCATTAAAGAAAAGATTTAACGTTTAGGGATGTATTCTATGAACTGATGAGAACAAAAGTGAAACATATAGGAAAGAGTGTCTCCATCATGGGAATGTATCTGACTTTGAAATCTGTGATGATTCACAAAAAGGCAACAGAAAAAATCTGTAAAGGGTCAAGTACTTCCTCACTGCTGTCTGTCCCGACACATCACGAGGCAGCAGGACGTCTCTGTTCTCACCTAAAAATGCTTGGAATGACTGACAAGCATTGACGACTGCTGGTGATTCAGACAACTTGTTCCAACTATTCAACATTTTTGTGCCGTTTGCTTCCTTGATCATGCTCAAGTTTCCCAAAAGGAAGCAGTTGGGTTTGCCGTCACCATCGCCAGTTGCCTTTTCTTTGTTTCGTTGTTGAAGTTCAGCATCATTTCCTCGTATCTTTGACACCTTTGCACAGCAATCCAAGCAGTACAAGATCAAAGCTTCTTTTGTTTTTAACCAGCGTAAAACTGTGTGTCTGTAGGGTGTGGCTACAACAAGTTGATGTAAGTCTCTTCTGACAGCAAATTGAAGATGCGCTAATCACTTGGTTAGTTTGTATTTCCCCTCTGATCAGCTCTAATTAGTGATGAGCAGGTCAAATGCTAAAAAGAACATAAAATTTATCAAAATGAAGAACTCTCTTCTGGTTGTGCAGGAGTACATTAATAAAACCCACTAACAAACTGTTAAAAAATTAATAAACAATTGTCTCTGCGTTCAAAAAGTGCTTAAGATTAAATAGTATTCTACATGCATTCATTGATGCATTCCTTCGGGATATTGCAGTTGTTTTTATAAATTTTCTTTGCAGTCAAAATCACCAATTATGTGGTGCTGATTTATAAATATATCAAGTCTTATATATGATGGTAAATGTGAAGTTTTTGTTGCCTCGCCATGTCGAACTATACTACACTATAAGTCGTGTAGTAGAAGTTAGAAATGCTGCCACCTACAGGTGGGAGTTACCAGTCACTTAAACCCAATGGTTTTGAGATTTTTTACAAAAAGATTGCATTAAACTCACAGTTATGCATAAGTGCAAAAAAAAAAAAAAAAAAGAAAAATGAACATCTGTTGATGCAAATATTTCCGCAATCGTCGGTAAATGACTGATGTAATTTGGCAAAATATAGATGAAAAATTAATAACTAAGCACATATCTGTTATCTTGAAGGTTCTATTTATGTCTCTGCCTACATAAAAAACTGCTTCGGCCATATTTAGCCTTCGGTTATTGAGCTTGACACGTGTTTTTAAAGAATGATCTTGTATTTCTTTTTTGATAGAAAACAAAACTAGTGACGCATTAGGTGTTTTCCTTCACATTTTCCACTCATTTCCTCCTATTTCTTTCTCTAATTGTTGTTCTTTTGTCCAACCACAATAACGGTCTCCTGTGAAAGATCTGGTTCCATGGCGTAATAACAGTAGGAAGTTAGATGTAATAAAAGAAGAATTAAAGTAAAAAATCTTATCTCTACGGTCTTTTTCTTTATTATTTTCTTTGCGAGTCATTCTAGAAATCAGTTTAGGCGATCCATAGATGTAACTAACCAAAAATAAAACCAACCTTTCCAATTGGCTGAATGGATTCAATAAAATCTGTTCAATGAAATCTAGGATGTAGATCGTTTAACCATGTCAGATCACCTGAGATAATCAGGTCAGCCCTGCATGCTGATAATGAGAGCTGTTTTTAACTCTCATGCTTTTTATCAGCAGAAATGTGGCACAGTGACATACCAAAATAAATGTCTCATTTTATTTCCCGAGTTCACCACCTAAGGCTGAAAATTGTTACTGGAGGCCATCAGCGTAAATGGAAGTTACTGTCATTCTGTGTAAGGTGGCGCTTATTCAGAAAAAGATGCCAAAAGCAACTTTACTCTAATGACTATATTTCCTATGATAGTGATGGCGGAGTTCAAAGTGAGCTTCTTTTCTCCCTCATCACACCGCCTTATCTTTACAACTTACTGAAAGAAGGCTCGACATCTTCTGCCTCAGTGACATAACCCCGTCTATGAGCTGGGTGTACTCTTATTTAATAACTTTTCCACTGCTGTAAAAACAAGATACTTCAGTGCATTTTAGGCTGACATGAGGAAGTAATTCGTTTTTTTTTGTTTTGTTTTATGAGTTAGTGTTTAAAATTTGGATAGTTTCTCTGCCCCTCTGCAGTTTAAAAACTTAAGTGTTTGTCCTGAGTAGGTTTTAGTTGCAAATATCGAGCAGGAATGCATGTATGCCACCAGGGAACCAGTGAGAGAGACATACACTCCTCTCCCAGCTTAACACTCGCTGGTGAAAAGCTGGATGTAACAAGTCTGTTTTCCACATCGATATATTTTCTCTTAGTCCTTCTGAAACTGGGCTCTTAAACCTGTGATTAAACGAAGAGGATAATGAGGGCATTTCAAGCTTTGAATCAGTGTTGCACAGTAGCTAAGGCTATACTGGCTCTTTGCAACTACTTCACTAAATCACTCTGGGCGCCATGATGGACGTCGGAAGTGAGGCGCGGGAATATTGAACAAAGCGACTTAAACTGTTTTCCCTTTTTGTTGTGGCCAGTTTATTCATGGCTTCTTCTTGTTCGAGTCGATCTAATTTGTCTGTTTACGTAGCACATCTGGGTGGAGCTCGGAGACAGTGTTATTTGCAAAAGTTTGAGATAGCTAGCTTAGAAATCGACCCATACCTACATAGGCTACATGACGACGCAGCATTGTCTCCATGGTTACTAATGGTTAGACGCGTAGCTTGTGCGTAAAGCAATTTTTGACATCTTTCTAATTATACTTAGTTAAAGTATATGAACGCAAATCGTCTTACCTTGTAAGAAGCTGCAAATCCGCGCGATTACACTGAGGGCTGACAGTGATTATGATCGGCAGCTGTTAAACATCTCCGCCGCGGCGGCGTGTCTTTCCTCATTAAAAGTTGTACAATAAAATGATAAGTTTGGTTTCTATCCTTGTGTGTTTGTGCAGCTGGCCGCGCAGGATCCTATGACCATTTATAAAGCGAAATCAACTAAATAGAAGCGATATTAGGCTACCGGCTGTCTGTTTTTTTTGACTGGCGTTAGATTGTTTTGACGTATGCGAGACAGTGCCATTTCTGTTGGCCCACTGGGAGTTAATTGTTGCTTTAAAAAACGATCCGATGAGACGATGGAAAAGAGTATTGTGCAAAAAGGAGTTGCCATCTATTATTAAAACGATTCAAAATCCTTGTACCTCTGTGTGTTTATTTTCCGTAGGTCAGCCATGTTGCTGCTGGCTCCGCTGCTTGCTCAAGCCGAGCCAGCGCCACGCCACGTTTCCAGGCCCACCGGGTCAGCCGGAGCTCAGGGCTCAGACGGCCTCTGCAGCCACTTCCGATGGATGGCGGAGCAAGTACCCGCCTTCCGGGTGCCGGGAGCCCACATCCAAATCCTGACGTCACCAGACCAATTTTACCAGGCAATGAAGGTTCGTGTCGTCTGTTCACGTCTGCTGTCGCCTTTGAATAATAACGACACATTTTAAGACTGCTCTGGAAGTCAAAACTATTTAAGAAATCTTCAGTTAGAGGTCAGTGCTGTTAGTTATCTGTTTAACGTCAACACTTTGCAATCCTTAATCTGTCCCAAGAGAAACAAAACGAGAAAATTTAAACATTCTGATGCTGTGGCCGATCCATTCAAGGCTGATGCCCTGACATGAGGATGTTTAAAACGTGCTAAAATGGTTTCTGAAATCCACAATAGTTTAATAAGAATGCAAAAAAAAAAGCTCTGCAGGGTTCACTGGGTGAGAAGCGTAGGTACAACTGGAGAGATAACCAGTTCATCACAGGACAACACAAGACAAACAACCAAGCAGGCGTACACTCATACCAGTTTAGAGATAGCGATCCGCTAACAGTCATGTGTTTGATCTGGGAGAACCCACTCATACATGCAGCTTTTATAGAAACCATGTAGAAAGAACCCAGGCAATTTAAAAAAAAAATTTAATACTTCATTAGTCCCAGTGGGAAATTAAATGCTGTAACTCATCCTGTTATAGTCCTTTTCAATAGTGATGACTGTGGACAGGAAGACCACAAGCTTTATTTTTATGTAATCAGTAGAAATATAAAATCTTGAGCTTTTAGAAATTAGATTTTTTTTGGGAGGCACAACTTAATTTTGTAGATCTAATTTTTCCTACTTCTGTTTCTGACTATATAAAGACTGAACTAAAATTAAACACATTTTTTCCAGTCATTATGAGGGCTGCGTGTGGAATTTTTAGTTTTCTTAACCTAAATTAGGATTTGGTTTGAAAAGTCTGAGAACCACTAATTTGGAGTAAAATTAAGCACCTGCCACGAAAATGGCTGCAAACTTCTCGCACTTGCTGGACTCGATGGCTGTACATGCGTGTTTATCACAATTTGCTTGGGGAGTCCAGCAAGAAAAAAAACTGAACGGTGCATGTGCAATCATGCAAAAATAACACAGATCTAATAACAGTTAAGTGTTTTTATAGTTGATCTTCACATCTCAGTTTTATCTCATCCAGTTTATGAGGAACTTTGACATTATATATCTGGATAATTTTAATCTAAGGGTGTGATACGCTGTTTTTATTCGGTGAGTATTATGATTACAGAACCTTGACATGTTTCAACTGAGAAATGAGCTGTGCTAAAATTCAAATGGTAAGGGTTACGAAACGCCTTTCCTTTTACCAAAATTACACTCCTACCAGTAATGTGGGTGAGTGTAGTTTACAGTACAGCCACTCCCACGAATAATTTAATAATAGGTGGGTTTCATGTGACTGACGCATAGTTGGTCATATTTATGGCACCTTTTGGCACGATTTCCAAATTGCGCTTTTGAAAAGCGTCACCAGCTTGTTTTCTTAAGTAAGAAAAATTCCTTTGGTCAAAGCAGGTTTTAAAACAAACAAAAGCAACAACATTTATCAATACCAGCAACATACATGCAATGAAAACAATGTAATTTATAGGATGAAGTCATTTAGATATTTGAGTTATTTATCTTAAAGATGATTTGCAGATCCTTTAATTCTAGGATTTGCACAACTTTCTTTTGACACAGGCCTTTGTTCAATATTGAGAACCTGCCAAAGTATCGTGATGATTCATTTGAAGCTGTTTTTTCTTTTCTCAGTGACGTTCCTAAAATGTCAGTGCAACATTCAGTTTTTATTTTTAGCTCTGTTTTTTTCTGCTAAATCCGGTCATTTCCTTGCAGCTGCAAAGGGCCCCTGATTTTCAGTTCTGAACAGAGCTTATGCATACTTAGATTTTTGGACTTTTATTCATGAAAACAGTTCATATTTTGGACCAGAACATGGTGCTGAATTAAAATACTCGAATCATCTCGAACCTCTGGTGCTATTTTATGACAGCCAGACATAAAATGGCACCTTTGTCTTGATAATTCTTCAGTTTACTCACTTTGTTTTTGCAACCAATAGTTTTTAGTATTTTCAGCAAACCAGAAACTTAGAATAATTAAATGGATGCATGTTAGGGTCCAGTTTGTTTAAAACATTGCTTTGCACAAACAACCTTAACAAAGAGTCAAAATGTTACTGTTTGCACATTAACAACAAAATAAATAAATAAAAACAGTAAGCTTCATCTTGTTTTATGTTTTGCAAGTTTATTGTGTTTCTGCTATGGCATTTGTTCAGTGATGATATACAATGATTCAGCAAAACCAAGCAATAAAAAGAGCAATAAAATAATACATCATTAAGCAATACAAACACAACGCATACAATCATTTGGAGCAAACAGAACCAACAATGTAGTAATATCATTCCATAAAGACACAATAATAAAAAACTCATTGGGTCATTAACAACACTTAAAGGTTTCTACTGTCTCAGCAGTAGTTATGTAAACAAATATTATTCCAGAATAAGAAGCATATATATTTATAGAATTTATATATTGTATTGTAACAATTGTCTTCTAGGAATTGAACCTACATATGTAGTGGAAACAGCACAAGCCATAGATGGGAATCATTTTTTAAGTCTAGATATAAGGAGTTGTATAACTGCCAAAATGTTTAATCATGTTGAATGAGTGGTTTGTTAAATCAATTATTCTATTTATCAACTTCTGTTGGAATAGATTTTTTCCTGTTGTCATTTTCCAGAATCTTAAAATCCGCTTACGACACATCCTCGTTCACTTAATAGTTTCCGTCTCCTTTCCGTTAAGGCCCGCATCAGAAGTGCACAAAGGCGGGTGGTGATGGCGTCCTTGTATCTGGGAACGGGACAGCTGGAGCAGGAACTGGTGAGGAAGAGCGTTTTGTTTCTTAAATATGCTTCTTTCGTTCGGGGCAGGTGAGAACAAAGCTGTAATAGCAGGAGAGTGAGCCAAATGACTGGTCAGAGATGCCAGAAAATATGAGTCAGCCTTCTCCTCCAAGAATACCGCAGAGTGTTTTCTTCAGATTGAAAAGCGAAGTTCAGGCCAGAACTACAAGGAATGACCCCAAAATGCAAGGGTTTATGGGTACGGGAGAGCAGTACTGGCGTGTGAGGGCTTGTTGTTTTTCATGCTTGGAAAGCCTAGCATAACAACACGAAACCAAAGCAAACCACAGTCTGGACCGGTGCTCATATTCAGCCGTTTTTTCGTGTTTTTAGCTTCTTTTTTTTTTAAATGACCAGTAATGGAGACGTAGGCAGAGGCCAACATGCTCAATCACAGCTAAAAGCACTGAGATCAGCTGCTAAACCCTGTAGCTCCACAGGATGATGGATTACTAGAAATGTGAGTCAGAAAGGTGCAGTGAGGCTGAATCATTTTTTTTCGCTGCTTTTTAAAGTCTGGGGTTTTGCTTTAAAAATGGATGAAACAAACTTGATTCAATCCAGTGTGAGGGTTCAGGCCCAGTCTGTGGTTAGGACTGAAGAATGCAAACTGCAGGTGTTGTTTTAGTGTAAAACCTGGACTCAGGAACACAACAGATCCTGACAGTCACACCTGAACTGTGTATTTACTTTAGTGGTGGGGCCAGAAATGACAGTAATCCGATAATTGAATGCAAGGCGTGCTTATCTTACAGAAACAAAATGTAAAGTTTTTTTAAGACACTTGACACGAGACAGGGAGAGTAGTTTGTTTTTATGTGTTGCACATGCAGCAGTGTGACTAGGAAGTTTTTCTTTTAGCCCAGGCAGTAATCGGAGAAGAAGAAAAAAGTGGCTATTTTAAGTTTTCAAAATAATAATTATAAAAGAGTTTATTTTTCAAGTCTTTGCTCTATTTGGATGATGTATAAGAAGTCAAGAATTTATTACTACTGCTAACAATAATTACCTCTTACTGAACTAACTACATAAACTCAACAATTTTGAGTTTATGCTTTTTGGAATAAGACATAATTGAGCTTAAGTGATGTTTCTTTGTAAAGCACATTTCAGCAACAAAGCATAATACAGTAACCAGTTGTGAAATAAGCAATGACCATTCAATTTTGTCAAACGTCGTCATCAAAATCATCAAACAAATATACATCAAATACATAAATAAATATTCCTCTTACTGCTAATCAAAGGCTGCGGGTGGGTTTTTAGCCTTGATTGAAAGGAATTCGTTGTTTTGACATCTTTGCAGTTTTCTGGAAATTTGTTCCAGATTTATGGTGCATATGAAAACTGAATGCTGCTTCTCCATTTTTTGCTTCTGGTACCAGGGATGCAAATTTACAAACAAAAAAGCCAAATTCTGAGGCACTTTAATGACTTTAATGTCCTTTGCTTTGAAACGAATAATAAAACGTTTGAAATGGCTGTCTTGCGTACAGCTTGTTTGTTAAATTTGAGGTATTAAATTAAAAATGTCAAACTTGGACAATGGTGAACAATTTGATCTTACGTCATTTTGCATGTTTGAAACAGACTAACATGCTGAGGGTTTTTTGTTTTGACTGGCAATGCACAGTGAGTTTTTATGCATTTATATAAATTACACATCATTTTAGCTTTGTTATTAAAAAACATGTTCTCTCCTTAAGGTGGACTGCATGGAGGAAGTGCTCCAATATGCAAAAGAAAACCGTCGCTCTCCTGACCTCAAAGTCTCCGTATTACTGGACTACACTCGCGGATCAAGAGGTCGGTCTCCATCAGACCTCTATGCTGTTGTTTGGCCCAGATCTCTGTGCTCACCGTGTTTCATGTGCAGGTCAGATTAACTCCAGGACCATGCTGCTGCCTCTGCTGCAGCGCTTCACCTCTCAGATGCGAGTATCTTTATACCACACTCCAGACCTGAGAGGTCTGCTGCGACTCCTGGTGCCGCAGCGCTTCAACGAGACCATTGGAGTCCAGCACATCAAAGTTTACCTGTTTGACGACAGCGTCATCATCAGCGGGTACGTAGAGTTTAATTCAAAGGGATTGGAAAGCTGAACAAGGGCCTCGAAAATGCAAACGTCTCCAGCTTCAGTGTGAGATCAGAAAGTGAGGATTTAAATCTCTTGAATGAAACTTTGGGCAGATTTTTGGTAGACCTAAATGTTGGACTCCCATTTCTCTGATTGACTGAACACCAGGATACTTCAAATTATTGAGCATACATAGCATACAGTATTGCAGCAGTGAATGGAAGAAGCTAAAAGTCTCACATTTTTACATATAATCAGTTTGTGAAGGTTTGACGCTGTCTATACCGGTCTACAGTTATTTTTCTGACAGTGACATGTTTGGCTGTAAAAAAAAAATCTTCAGTTGGCTCAGACACAGTAAAAAAAAACCATCAAGTTGCAGCTGATTCTTATGCTGAAGAAACTTTTGGAGTTTGGTTACTCAATTTCTTTATTGTAAACCACATATTTTCCAACCTTAGAGACTTTTTGTTCCTGAAACTTTGCCTCAATAATCAAAAGTTTACCCACTTTTCCTGTGCAAAGGATCTTTGGTAAAAGTGTCCTCACACTGACCTTTGGATGTGTTGCCACTGAGCAGCCAGACATTCATTGAGTTTTAAAAAATAATCTAATTTCTGTTTAAAGTAATAAATAGATGAGAGATTACAAATGGTATGTCATTGTCCACATACGGCAGAGTCTTAATTAAATATCTGCTTTGAAAACAAATGGAAAGCAGATTGTAATGTATTTGTTTCAAACCTTCAGTATTTTTAGATTTCCTGCCGGTAAGTTATTACATATATGACTTTTTAAATCAAACTGCAGAATGATTATTGTGTATATTTACTCAAAGCACAGAGCAGGTGTTTCCACTGCTTGGAAATGTTTTCAGGGCATGTTCTGTCATCTGCAGAGAAAATGTAAATCATGGGTGTGCTCTAAAGCTGGGGACCGCGGCGGTGTTGTGGTTTTCACTCCATTTCAGATCAAAACAGTCAAACCCATACATCATGCTAGAGAAGGAAGTTTTCCCTGCAGCGCTTTCTGAAGAGCAGGATGCGTCCGCCTCGAACGATTGTCATTAGCGTCGTACAGCAGCAACTTATCTGTGTAATCGGTTTGTCTCGGCTGCGCTAGGAATCCTTCACACCCTCCCATCTCGCAAACTCCTCTCTGCTCTGAAACGCGGTCTTGTCACTTTTAAATTCACATCGAGGCTTCCCGCTGGGATCAATTAATCTCATTGTTTGAAAATATTATTGTTACATTTTGGTTTCGCCTGAAAACTGAGAACGCTGAGCGGGCTCCAAAGCGAACATTTAAGCACTTAAGACATCGGGTGCAATCTGTCTTGGCTTTGGTTCATTTCCTTCCTGGAATAACAATAGGTTGCACGAAACTGCAGGTTAAACTGAGTCAACAAACCATTTTCAGTTACTGATATTAAAAGATTTGTTTCGTCTGCTGGTTCAACGACACTTCATGCTCATGAAGCAACACTTATCAAAGGTTATTTGTTTTTCCTTAACTTGTTTAGTCTTTTCACTTCTTTTTTTTTCTGACTCTTTTTTTGTCCAGTCTTTGGCTTTTAGAAGACGTTTTGAGCATTTGCATAGCAATCCAAAACATGACAGAAATATCTATAATATTTAGAGAAAAATGATTGGTTTGAACTTTAATAAAGTGTCTGAAAGTTGATACATCGGTAATGTTGACAAAGCAAAAGTAAGGATTACTTACTTTTCAGTTCAGTTCATCAGCACTCATCCTAACATACATTAAGGATGAGGATGCATTGATTAGGTGAGAAGATCCTGCAGCAACAAATCACCCCATATCATGACCCTTCTACCACTGTGCTTAGCGGCTTATATCAATTGTTTTGCATTTTCACCTAATTTGCTTCCGTACATTATGGCTACACTAGGGGTTTCCAATCTGCGTCTCTGGAGCCACTAGTTACTCTTTGGCTCTTTAAAACTTTAAAAATTATAAAGGACTAACTAATGTTTTTAAATATAGATATAATAAGAAATGCAGGTTTCTACCTATTTTTTTCTCCTGTACTATTGATATTACCACTAACATGTTTGGATATTATATTGTTGAGATTAAAAAGAGAGCACCTTCTTTTTATTTATTTTTATTTATTGTTTTTGCGAAACAATGAGGGAAAAAGTCACAACAGCGTGAATTAAAGTAAATCGGAGAACATGTTAACCGAAACTCGTGACTGTAACTGATATTTATTATTTATTGTTGAGAAGTTATCTGTCAGTTTACACTCCATGTCTCATTAAGTTAGTTTCTTCTACGATGAAATTTAAGACGCTCTGACCTAAATTTTAGATGTATGTTTCCAAGTTGTTTTATTTACTTCGAGTTGAAATTAAAATCAGAAGAGTAAAACAATATCACATAAAGCCAAATAAATGTAGATTTTTTTTTTTTATCTCCATTGTTATTTTACTTAGCAATAACTAAAATGTCACAAGACATGACTATGTATATTCCTAAAGGCCTAACTGCAGTAACTGTGTCTTAATTGGTCAACAATGCTGTTGTTCTGGGAAAGATGAGCCCTTGGCGTCCTCCAGGGCTAAATAAAGAGCAGGAATGTGGATAATGACTTTCAGGTTGTCGCTCATACCATCAGCAGAAAGGCAAAGCTACGCGATGCCTTAATGTGGAAGTCAATGATTCAGTACAGTTAGGCAAAGGAATGAACTCGTCGGGCTCGTTTGGAAGGATTGTCGGGAAAGCTCTTTGTAAGAAACAAAAACATGCGTGCATACCTTAAATACAAGCTTACTTTTGTCTTTCGTAGCAACACAATACAATTTGAACTTTTGATCACAATCCTCAGCACTACCAGGAGAAATGCCTCATGCAGGCGGAAGCACGGTGGAGGAAGACTCTTGTTTTGGGTCTCGGTTTGCAGCCGCAGAATCTGTTGTGCAAATCCAGTCCTGGAAATCCGGTGTCCTGCAGCTTCTAGATACGACTCTGTTTCAACACACCTGAGTTAACTGATGAGGTGATTAGCTGGATATATTAATATTCTTATAAATTAATTCATACAGTTGTGAATTGAAACTGTTTTTATCTTCAAATTGTGGTGCTGGAAAAGTTTAACAACTTTGTGCAACTTTGAATTTTACTGTCGAAAAATTAAACAAACCCCGTTTAAGCCATAAACGGTGCAAAAGTTTTGTAGTACCAGTAGTTTTGGTACCGGTAACCGACCCATGTCTGGTTTATTTGCTGTGATTGTGCATGAAATGAGGAGAATACACCAAAACATCCTGTAAAACAGAACTTTACGAACCTTGCTCGTCTCTCGGCTGTTTTTCAGGGCCAACCTGAGCGACTCGTACTTCACCAACAGGCAGGACCGCTACGTGCTCCTGGAGAACTGCAGGGAGGTGGCGGACTTCTTCTCCGACCTGGTGGAGGCCGTGGGGGACGTCTCCCTGCAGCTCCAGCCGGACAACTCGGTCACCGTGCAGGACGGCATGGTGCACCCCTACAAAGGTAGAAACCGGACACGCACAGACGCACGCTGTTTTGACAATGCGTGACACTCGGCGTTCGGCTGCGGCGCGGCACTCGGCACCGGCGGCTGACGGGTTTAGCTAATGGAGCTTGAAAGCTTAGACAGGCGAGGAGATGCTGGTCAGCGAGGAGGACAGAGAGAGCTCTTGCGGTTTGTTAGCCACGCAGCCGGATGTGAAAATGTCAGATTTCTATTCACACGCACACACACACAGATTCATATAGCTTGTGTCTGTAACTGGAGCACAGCCTGCCAGGATGTTAGTTTAAAGGATGAATGACATCATGTCTGCAGGATTAGGCTGCAGAAACGGACACCAGGAATAGAGATGTGATGTCACAGTGTTGCTGGAAGAAGATATGGACAGTAGTGGGAACTGATATAAACACGCACACACCAGAGCCATTTGTACTGGATGACTTGGAAGATTTGCAATGAATTAGAAACAATGACTGGTCCTGATGCACAGCGGCAGCAGACAGCTTGGAGACAGAAGATTACTCATTCAAACCAAATTACCAAACACGCCTTCACACTCACCTTTTGGAGGAGTATCACACACGATAAGCTGACTCACATCTAACTGCTTCACTTCTATGCTTTCCCATAAACAGAGTTTTCTTTGAGGTCTGACTTTTACTGATTTCTTTTTTTTTTTTTCCAAGCACAATGAAATGGCAAAAATGTGTTTTAAATCCAGTGGAAATGAAAGAATTACACGATATGATCAAT
Source organism: Girardinus metallicus (assembly GCA_903067095.1). NCBI lineage: Eukaryota > Metazoa > Chordata > Actinopteri > Cyprinodontiformes > Poeciliidae > Girardinus > Girardinus metallicus. The sequence continues at coordinate 9,564 of CAEGAE010052690.1, read as the reverse complement.
TTTAAATGATTAAAGAATTTGTCTCCAAAGTTTTTCTAATAAAGATTATTTTACAGCTCATGCATGTTTACGTAGCTCCAGTACAGTAACAGTAAAGCAGAAAAGATGTAATTTTTGGTGAAAGGTGGTTGCTGCTGAGGTAAAAAATACAACAACAACAAAAAAATAAAAATAAAAATACTTTCGGGGGAAAAAAGATAAATTTGGGAAGTACTCAAAGAGTTTCTGAGATCTTGCAAAGAAAAGAAGCTGCAAATGTGTGTGTATATATATTTACTTAAAAGACTTCACACTATAGCTTCCAGTCATTTTAATGGCCACCTGTAAGTAAATAAACCTTTTTTTTTAGCATATTAGCGCAATTTTTTGTTTCACCTCACAGTCACTTGGACTTTATTACAATTTGTCACCACAAACTCTATTGTGATTCATTCTGATTCTGTGTGATAGAGCAGCACATAATTATGAAGTGGAAAGAAAATTATTTATAGTCATAAAAATAGTTTGCAAAAAAATCTGAAAAGTGTGGCATGTATCAGCCCCCATGAGTTAAAACACGATAGAACTTTGTAATAATAGGGGCTACAACTAAATGTCTCAATCAACTTTGAACATCTGGAAACAAAACATTTCTACCGTATTTTTCGGACTATATGCCGCTACTTTTTCCCCTCGCTTTGAACCATGCGGCTTATCGCCCGGTGCGTCTTTTCTGTGGATTTTTCTTTAACCACCAGGGGGCTCTTTAGCAGGAAGTGAATCATTGGACGTCAAAATTTGAAATCAAAGAAGAAAGTGCTGATTTTGATTTAGAATAAGCACATGCTAGCAGCAGGAACGACGGAGATACTTCTTCAAACTCATACCCCCTCATCACGGAAACCACATGAAGAAGTTCATACGATGCAGCTTGAAGGCTGTGGATCTGGCAGTACAGATCGAGAGCCGCTGCACGTAAACTCGGCGTGAACGGATCCTTGGTTCGGCGTTGGAGACGGAGGGCTGCGGCTTAATAGCAGATTTAGGATGGAGCCCTCTGCTGCTTCCTTGTGAGTTGCTGGCGGAGATGCCAGCGGCTTATATATGTACTTTACCATGATTTTTTTTTTTTTTTTTTTTAAACTATGTGGGTGCGGCTTGTAGTGCACTCACACAGTCCTGAAAATACGGAACTCTACAGTCCTGAAAATACAAAATGTATCTAAGCTGTTCGGTTGCATCTCCAGCTGTGTTGTTGTCCTGCTGAAAGGTGAGCCTCCAGCACAGACTCTCACCACATGATGCTGCCACCACCATATTTCACTGATGGCGTGTTCAGCCGGATGTATGACGGTTTTCCATCACACGCAGGTGGTTTTGAAGGTTGGCTGAAATGTAGAATTTTGCATCATGTTTGTTGTGTTTATTGTGGGGCCTGTATCGTATCGTTGATCATTTATCGTGATGCATATCTTATGATAGTGTCACTATAAATTCCAGTTCATTCCAGTTAACTCATAACACTGTCTTTATTGCTATCTATTCTACTTTTTTGAAGTGTTTGCTCATTAAAAGTGAATCAATACATATCAATAAATTTTGAAAATATTCTTAGTTGCACTTACTGTGTGCGTTTTAGTGACACAAATCACACTTCTTTATGTGATTAGTGTCCTAAAGAAGCGGATTACAAATAGTAATTTTTCTCAAGAGCGGCATTTGTGTTTGTGGGGCTTTAATTGTTGTGACACGCAGTCAGAGCCGTACAGTTGCCTTAAAAAGAAGTAATAAATAGTTCTTATTGTCACAATATTACCTCAGAATATCGTGATAAGATTTTAAGTCCAAATCGCCCAGCCTTAGTTGTGTTCCCTACCTTCTTGCCCCTTTCATTTTAGGTAGACTTCAAACGTTTTGGAACATTTTCAGTTGAACTGCACTCTTTCCATTTTCAGACGATGGGTTGAAGAGTCCTCTGAGAGACGTTCAAAGCTAGGAAAGTTTCTTTTATAAGCTAACCCTACTATAAACCTCTTCAGAAACCTGCATTCCTTGGTCTTCATGATGCTAACAAGCCTCTGAGACCAGGAACAGCTGCTTTTTTTATTCAGCGTTTAAATGCAAACAAGTGAATTCTACTTACCAATTAAGTGAGCTTCAAAGACAGTTGGGCGCTGAACATAAGTGCACTTTTTGTTGTTCTGCCACATAAAACCCCAATAAAATATATTTTCTACGGCGCAAACTGTGAAAAAGTTCAGGAGGTGTTAATACTTTTGCGAGGTGTTGTATTTCCATTTTCGTAGGAGATTTCTTCCACATGTGTACCCACAACCCAGCACTGCCATAAAAGTAACAAATCCTTGACCAGAACGCTGCGACCCCGAGGTCGATCTGACCCCTTCTCCCTCTTCACATTAATCTGTGTCTCCATGGCGACCAGGAAACCGGGAGGACTTCTCGGCAGCGGCGAGGAAGCGCATCATGGAGGTCGTGAGCTCGGCCCTCGTGAGACAGCAGCAGCAGCGGCGCTCCATGGAGGAAGAGGCCAGGAGCGAGGAAGAGGAGGACACCTGGGTGTTCCCGCTGGTCCAGATGAAACCTCTGGGCATCCAGATGGACGAGCAGGTCACACAGGTGAGCCTCTTCTGTTCTGGTTGATGTGTTTACACAGCTGGGTGTCCTTGCATGTCGGGGTGGAGAAGATGAAAGCAGCCGTGTTTGCAAGTCGTCCATCTTCTCCTTCTGCGTCTCCCCGGCGTTCCAGCGGCTGCTGACAGACGCCGGGCCGGACTCCACTGTGTTTCTAACATCGGGTTACTTCAACCTGACCCGGGCTTACATGCGGCTGGTGCTGGAGACCGGAGCCAGCTACCGCATCCTGACCGCCTCCCCAGAGGTCAACGGGTTCTTCGGGGCCAAAGGCGTCGCCGGAGCGATTCCTGCAGCTTACATCCACATCGCCAGGCAGTTCTACAACCGAGTGTGCCAGCTGGGCCAGCAGGAGAGGGTCCATCTGCACGAGTACCACCGGCCGCAGTGGACGTTCCACGCTAAAGGTTGGTGAGGTTCAAAGGTCAATCTAAGGCCTCGAAACAGGCCTTAGATTCACAGAGTCTTTGGTCTGAGCGATTTTTATCGTTTAATTGAGCTTTTTAGTTTTTGAAGATTTAATTTTAGGAAAATCTGGATTATTTTTGGGCTTCCGTAGTTCAGAGTGACCCAGTCAGCCATCTTGTTGACAAGCGTGTGAAGTATTATTTTTTCTGTTTTAGCTAAGATTTAAAATTTTTTAAATATAAGAAAAAAAAATCATACCATCACTATACTACAGTCATAGTAATGCGATAATAGTCATACTGCAAAAAGTAAAAATAATGCGAGAACAAAATGTTATTACCAGAATAAAGTCAAGGTATAGAAGTAATAATAATTTCATCAGAACTCCAACACAAAAAATAACAAAAACTTAAATGAGGAATGTTGAGCATCTTGTGAAGTTATACTTCATCTTTAAACACATAAACATCAAATTATTTTCAGCAGCAGGATTTTGAAACAATTGACCCAACAACTGAGTCTGTTTTGAAGGAAGAACAACATAGAGGTACAAACGTCACATCTCCATAACCTTTGAAGCTTTTTTAATCAAAACGACTTTTTTCTCGTATTTTAGAGACTTTCTTCTGGTAAAATAGTGTCTTTATTCTGCCAATATTACATTCTCGTGACTAATTGCATGTTTAAACTCTTTTCTAGCCTCTAACATATTTTCTTCCAGTTTTGCTCTTCATTTATCTCCATCCATCTTTGCGTCAAATCTTACCATCTCCCCTGTTCCTGCTAAAAAAAAAAACAGCATCCCCTCACCATGATAATGCCACCGCCGTGTTTCACCATGGGGATGAAGTGTTTCAGCACGTTGGTTTTCCTTCAAGCATTAAGTGCAGTTTGGATCCCATCTGGTCAGAGAAACGTTTTCTGGATGTCTGCAGCTTCCCCTCCATGGTTAAAACGGTCTTTATGGCTGTGAGTGAACTGTGTGCAAACATCAGGGTGATTTTGTGTGTTGGAGAAGCTTGTAAATGTCTAAGAACTCCAGGAAATTTGTGTTATCAGCCACCTCCCACAGACAGTAAATATTACAACCTGAACTGCTGATATTGCTCTCAGTATCATTAGTTAGTTCTTTTAATTTCACTAAAGCAGGTTTTTCCAAGTAAACTTAACAACTCAAACATAATTAGAGGTCCAGTTAACTGATATAATGTCATAAAACAAGCATAACAAAATAAGTTGAATAGATATTTAGCCAATAAAGGGGCTCCATTAGGGAGGAAATATAAAAACATGAAAAGTCTTTTAAATCTTCTATCTTTTTAGCTTTTTATAGCTGTTCCACTGGGTTTCTTTACACATTGAGTCTTAAAATATAGTGGAATAAAATCAAACATTTCATCATCTCAATTTTATTCCTTAAAATGCATTAAATATGTCCAGATTTTCCATCTTTGGTCGTACATTTTATTGAAGTCCTCTGCTTTTTCATTTACTTTTTGCTTTCTTTACATGTATGCAGTAAAATGTATTTACTTATATCTTCTTTGTATTTTATTTTCTTAAAGAACTGTTGGTTCTGTGTTGGAGTCCTGACTGAGGAATTATTTTTTATTGCGACGTTTGGCTCTTCCTGCCTGGTGGAAGTTTGCCTGAAATCTCTAAACTACCAACAGGGATCTGCTCAAGAAGCGGCTTATTGTTTTGTTTTCAAAACATTATTGTTTTTGTCTCCACTACCCGGAGAATGTTTTTAATATTAAAAAAAAAAAGATCATTAATCCCAAAAGGAAAATAGCTGTAGCATCTGTTCCATTTCCAGTTTTGGCTACAATAAGTAGCTTATTTACAGGCTGTTGTGCCTTAATGTCAGCATGACACCAACGATTTACTCACACATCAGAGCTGAAGAACCAGGACATTTTGAGAAGGTTGTGTTAAACTTGGTCAAGTAAGTAGAAGTTATCAGTTGTCAGTTTAGTTTTTTTTTTTTTTCTTAAATTATGTAGGTCCTAATTTGAGAAGGATCTTAACAAGAGTCTCAAAGTTACCATTACATAAATCCTGTTGCTCTACATTTGTTGCTAGAGATGTGAAAATAAACACTGTCCATAAATGCCGTCCATTTGGATTTTATTTCTGAAATTATATACTTGCAGTAAAGGTGTGAGATTATCCTGCTGCAGTACTGGGTTGTTTTAGTCAGAGGAGTATTTTTGTATGTATGGAGTATTTTTACTTAGTTGTACTGTTTAGTTTTACTTGAGTAAATTTGTTACAAAGTATCTCTAACTCTTAGTTGAGTAAAATATCTGGACACTCTACTCACTGAGTGACTAATAAACTTGTTTTAACCAAAACGTCACCAGACACACCAACCGTTTTTCTTAGTTTTATAAACTTCATATAAAATGAAGTAGATTTAGGAAAACATTTCTCTTTTGCCTGATTTTGTAGTTATGTTATTTTTATGAATTTTGTTTCTTAAATTTCATTTTGTATTTTGGTCTGTCTGATTTTGTAACGTTTAAATCTTGAACGAATGATGTTTTGATCAGTCACTCAGTTCTTGACTACATTTCAACTCCTTACTTTTACTGGAGCAGGAATATATTGATGTAGTGCTGCTCTTACTCGAGTACAAGTTTTTGTTTTTGAGTAGTTAACTTCTGTGTAGTGTGGAGGGTTTTTGTGCATTTTTCTCCTCTTTTAGTGTTTTTTTTTCTTTTCTGTCTGTGATATTTTATCAGTGGTTTTCCATCAGCTGCTCCTGTTAGCAGGAGCGACAGTCGACCTCCTTTCTGCCGTTTCTCGTCTCCCTGTATTGTAATGGTTCCCTGGAGAGCTGGCAGAGCTGCTAAGGCTCTTTTTGGTATGGATCCATTAGTCGGGCCCTCCACCTTTCTCTTTGCTTTTATTTTTCCTTGGCAGCACAGCCTTTTAAAACGAAGTAGGTCACCGTTTATGATTAATGCGGGCGTGCGGGCGCTGTTAAATGATACGTTGTCACAGCTTCGGGGTAATTGTGCGAAATGGCGTTTTACTCGAACAGCGTTGCACGATTCCAGGTTCGCTTGGTGCCAGAAAAGTCCAGAAACAATGGGATTTCTTCATTTCTGGTGTTGTGCAAGGGCCGTAAATGAGGCGTTCCCTATATGAAGCGGCCCATTAAGAATGATGGGCTCTGCTGTTTTTCTTGTGGCTGTGATGGTATGTAGGTTGAGGCAGGAATCTTGTACACTCACTCTGTTGTAGCCTCAGGACAAGGATGCACACTCACTCACTCTCTCTCATATTTTGAGGTTTTGGATCAACGCTGGGGATTTCTTCTTGTGCTTCCTTTCAGTTGTGGTTTCAGTCTGCTGAATCCGGCTCTCCGAAACTTTACTGACTCCCTCCCTCCCGCCCCGCCATCTTCTTCACAGGTCTGTGGTATTACCTCCGGGGGCAGGACAGGCCTTGCCTCACTCTAATTGGCTCCCCTAATTTCGGTTACCGCTCGGTTCACCGCGACCTGGAGGCCCAGATCGCCATAGTGACGGAGAACGAAGCCCTTCAGAGCCAGCTGCAGGAGGTCTGCTGGTCACGATGATGATGATGACGAATGGCTGCGTGGCGCGGCGCTCACCTGTGTTCTGACCCGGCAGGAGCAGGAGACGCTGTACCGGCGCTCCACGGAGGTGTCCGACTCCACGTTCCAGCAGCCCAACCGCTACGTCAAGCTGTGGGTCAAGCTGGTCACTCCCCTCATCAAGAACTTCTTCTGAGGTCCGAAAGGTTCAAACCAAAACACGCAAACACTTTTTACACACGGTGAAACCTGAAAGCATTAACGTGTAAAAGGGGAAGTATTATGTAGAATCGACTTTTTTGAGCGTTGCATCATGTTATTCCTTCATCATAAACACGCCTGGAGCGTTGCTTTCATTCTGTCATGCATGTTGGAGAAATCCTTTAATCTCCATGGCAACCATTCAGCTGTGCAAAACACCTGGGTGGACCAAGCTCCGCCTTTGAGGCGCAGCTCCTCCTCTGAGCTGCAGTTCCAATTGTCTCCCAGAGCAGCTCTCCCCCACTCAGCTCCTTCAGACTAGCCAGCAGCAATTAGCAAACAGCTGGTGGAGCTGCACATCTGCTGAGCTCATTAAATGAGATGCTTCCCAGTGAAACTCTGGTAAAAATGTTGTTAAAAGGTTAATAGAGGAGCCATGTTGTGATGACTTCCTGAAGGAGGAGTTTCAGAAAGAGCAAGAGTTTTTAAAGAGAGAGAGGCCCAATTAAATTACAAAGTCCTGATTACAGTTACTTGATTGTGCTATAAAACGATACTGTGTGCCTGGAAAACACATAAACTACGTTATTTTATTAGCTTGGCATCAAAACCCTGTGATTTGATTAGGTGTGCTAAGGTAGATGAACATCTAAAAGCTGCAGTACAACGGTCTTTGAAAACTGGAGTTCTCCTGACTGTAATTGTCCTTACAGTATAACAGGTTTTCCTTCCACTAAACCTTCTCCATATTGACTTTCAAAGAAACGCCAACAGCCAGTTTCCAAACCAGAGATCTTTTCGGGTTTATTCTTCTTCCTGAGGTTGTGACGGGCAGTCTGCTGGATAACTGTGGAGTCAGCAGTCTTCCTGGATTCTAGTCATTCCTAAACCTGAACGACGAGTCATTCTGGACTCGGCGCACAGGGCAGGAAACACTGTGGAGTTATAGAAACATGGAAAATGTTGAAATTATGTAATTAGTTCAGTAGATGCAACAAATTCAGGTTTTTCCTAAAATCAAAGTGTTGTATAAAGACAACCAGGGATCTTAAATTAGAAGCTACTTCTGGTGTTGCGGAAGATGAAACTGCAGTAAAACGTCTGCTTCTCATCAAGTTTTTGTTTCTTTCAAAAATAAAAGCGCTCACAACACTCTACTGTCAGAAAGTCGCAGCTTAGGGTCACAAACAAACAAACTGCAGCCATAAAGTGTTTTTACTTCAGTGCGTAAAAGGTTTATTAAAGTGGATCTGCTCTTTGCCAATTGTCCTGGACCTTTGAACTGTTCTGAAATTCAGATTTGGACCTTTGCTCATAAAGTTAGGGAACAACAACAAAACCTTTCTGAATATGCAATATTCCAACTGGGTAATGTAATTTCCATAGCTAATTGCTTGGAATATTTCATTCTGCATTCACTTTTCAAACTGAGTTACTAAACTAAATGAACTTTGCTTCAATATTTTGCTTTCCGTTTTTTATTTGAGCGTTTTTTTCCTCCACTTTTTTCCCCTCAAATTGCCCATTTTTGCAGTGTAAACAGGATGCACCCGTCAACATTTTGTGCAGCGCTGCCCGCTCACACATACAGTAAAACAAGCTGCGGGTTCTTTGAAATTCCTGCAGTCATTGTGGCGATTCCCGTCCTCCTCTTCCCAGAACCACCGCAGGGAGAGCGGGGACAGCGGGTCGGCTCATTCACCGCCGCCGTGAAGCGAAGTGAGTCAGCGCGGCATTACGCCGATGATGTGACACTTTGGTCGGACTTCGGCAAGGCGACCTCGCCGGGGTCATTAGGAGTAAACGGAGAGGTCGCGCCGCATTTCTCCCGCCGCACCAGCTGAAGGACGAGCCGTCAGCTGCAGGGCGAGAGAAAGCCGCTCAGTTTCTGAGAACAGGAAGTGTCTCTCAGGCTGGAAACTGCCGGTAAATGGGTGGTGTCTTATCACTACCTGGACAGAGAGAGAGAAAAATGAGTCATCAGCTGCCAGAAGGAAACAGTTTAAAATAGATCATCTTTCTGTCCTGAAGTGTAACAAATATGCACGCATTGAATCCCTGTAAGGAGTGGATTTAGTGCTGGAAAACTGCAAAAGAACCGGTTTGATTCGTGTCACAGGATCAGTGTAAAACTTTGTTATAGGAATCCTGACAGATGAGAAAATGTCAGAGGAAATAAATCTTTCAGATCCAGCTTTTACTGAAATGGAGATAAGTTTAATATCTGTGTTATAAAGTAGCTGTAAGATGGAAGGTTTCTGACCTTTAACCTGTACAGTTCAATTAAAACTAGCTAAAATCTGAGATAAGTGAAGAAAGGTTGCATAAGAGCTTACTCTCTAACAACTGGGATGTTTTTTCCTGACAGTTTCTCAGTCGGATCTTGCAGCAGATTCATGGTCTGCAGAAAGATTCAAAATCATTCAGTGTGTCGAAACGTACCAGGAGTTATGAAACATTTTACAGAGTTATCACGGATGCAGCAGTCGGCCCGTCACCATAACACATTCTCAGTTCCAGAAATTACTGCAGTAAACGATATTGTTGTTTTGAGACCTTTTTCTAGTAATACATTGATTTTGACATAACGTGAAAGTTTGTCCTCTGAACAAAGATATTCATCCATCCATTTTCTATTCACCCTTCGTCCCTTAATGGGGTCGGGAGGTGCTGGTGCCCATCTCCAGCTACGTTCCGGGTGAGAGGCGGGGTCACCCTGGACAGGTCACCAGTCTGTCGCAGGGCAACACAGAGAC